>JABUQX010011651.1:0-21535 GCA_015478945.1 Trachelipus rathkii | reverse complement strand
ATATATTATATATATAAATATAATATATAGTATATATATATATAATATTATATATATATCTATATATATATAGTATATTATATATATATAATATAAAATATATATATAATAATATATATAGTATATATATGCCATATATTTGGTGTACTAACATCTCAAGTAACTTTGAGGAACAAAAATATAATAAATACCATTGTCTTTTAAAGATATTTTTTTTTAGACCATTGCATGTAAAAAATCTTTGGACTATAAAAATACCCATTAAAATGGCAACACAGATTAATCTATGATAGCAACACAAATTTCATCATCGTAATCAGTAATCAGTATCATAGTAAAACCGTGTCAGTAATCTAGTCATCCCTTCGGCCCTTTCGTTGGAGAGGTTATGGGCTTACATAATCACTTGAACTGATAATATTATGCAGTAGAACATACTTGTTAAATGAGTTAATAATAATTTTAGATTTGAGATTTTGTTTAATTAAAAATAAAATGAAAAACGTTACAAAAAACTATGGTTTTCCGTTTCTTAGGATTTAATTAATGCTATGTAAAAGTATATTTTAGTTTTGAGCAAGTTATATAGTAATTACACAACTTTACCTTGAAAAACTAAATTGAATTATATACTATATATATATATAGTATATATAATATATGATATAATAATTATATATATATATATCATACGTATCATTAATATAATATTGATACTTATATATATTTATATATATATACTAATACTATATATATAATATATATACTATACTATAGTATATATATATATATATATATATATATCATATCATATACTATTATAATATATTACTATTATATATATATATATATATATATATATCAGGCCCAACTAAAGGAAAGTTACCCGCAATTGGCCATATCTCAGAATAACTAAGATACCGGGTATCAAAGAAAAACTGGTATAACATATATGGATATCAGCCGTATGAAATTTGCTATGAAAAATTGATTTTTTTAAAAGGAAATTTTTGTTATATTCCAAAACTACCGATTACACCGGCTAGAAGACAAACTAATAAACAGTATATGGAATCAGCGCTTATAAATTTTTTTAGGGATGCGCCGCAGCCTGAACCGGTGCTGGATTAGAATTTGGCGGGACGCTCCTTTCCGATACCGCCCGCTAGGGGAGCGCGGCGCGTATGCAACCGCCGCGCACACCCAAATACCAAACAGAGTTTGTAAACATCCCGCGACACCCAAATACCCGGAGGGGGGAAAGGAGGGGGCAAATAGTCCTACCCCGCCTCGCTTCCCCAGGATGGCCGACAAGCTGAGACCCCGACTCTAGTTGCCCCATCTTGCGTTTTACGCCTGGGGCTGGCCGTATTCCTATTTAGTTAAAAAAAAAAACTTTTTTCCATACATATTTTCATACGCTGATTTCTAAATATGTTATACCTATGTTGTACCTATCGTAGTTTATAGATGTATATAAAAAAAAAATAAAAACAAACGATTAAAATTTTTTTTTTTCATTTTCCAATACAAATATCATACGCTGATTTTATTATATTTTATTCAGTTTTTTTGCTACCTAATCTTCAGAGTTTTCGCAGAGTATCCATGCGCCGCGGTTAAACTTCCTCGTATAGTATTCACGCATATACTAATATATATATATATATATAATAATACTAGAATATAGTATATATATTATATATATTATATATATTATATATAATATATATTATATATATATCATATAATATATATTATATAATATATATATCATTATTATATATATATCATATATATATATATATATATAGTATAAATATATATAATATTCGGTTTGCCCGGGAATAATATGGAAGTATAGGGGCATGTTTCAAACCAGAGGAGAGAATCAAGGACTCTCCCGGCCTATTCGACTACACCAAGAAGTCGTTATAAACCTTGGCAACCAGCGGGGGCGCAAAGAGCAGCGAACACATTTTAAAGAGGGAAAGAGAAGAAGAATAGAGGAGAAGAAGAGACGAAGAGGACGAGGCGCAAGGAGAGGGGGAAAAAGAGACAGCCAAGACTGGGAGAGGAAGAGGACACAGCGGAGAAAGAGGAAACGAAGAGAAAAAAGACAAAAACGAGAAATATAGATGCAGAAGTTTGAAAGAGAGGAGAAAAAGAAGGGGAAAGCTTTTTTAAGTGACAGTATGATTTTATCTTTCGAAATGGAAAGGTGTTTAATTACAGTGTGTTATTTATCTTTCCATTTCTGTTGTGTTTTTCTTAATGAATTTGAAATATAGCATAATAGATCATTTCTACTATCTCTTGACTTTATGCTAAAAAGGTGTGCGGTTTTTGGTGAGTGTTGATGTTTGGTGGGAGTGAGAAAAACGCGCTTTAGATTTTATTTTATTTGATTTTTTTTCCTGCTTAAAACAAAAATCCGCAAATTTTAACTCTCTAACATTACTCTTTTTTGTAATTTTAAATGTTTTCACATTACCAGTAATGAGAAATAGGACTTTAAAAACATATCTTACAATTTTTCCTTAAAATTTCAACAGTTAAATCATTTGATGGTAATTCTTAAAATTGACGTCATGTTACTATTTTTAACCAGGGTTATTGTTCTAGCATTATGAAAAAAGAATAGTGTGGGATGTTTCGGTGAAATGCAAATTTCAAAAAAAAAGAAAAAAAAAAAAAAAAAAAAAAAAAAAAAAAAAAAGAGGAAAAAAGAAAAAGAAAAAGAAAAAAGAAAAAGAAAAAAAAAAAAAAAGAGGAAAAAGAAAGAAAAAGAAGAAAAAGAAAAAAAAAAAAAAAAAAAAGAAAAAAAAAGAAAAAGAAAAAAAAAAAGAAAAAAAGAAAACAAAGAACCTATGGCAAAACGGAAAAAGTGAAAAACAAAAGAAAAGAAAAACAAAAGCTGACGCGATTATTAAAGTTTTAGGTATGTAGTAAAGGAGATTTTTATTTTCGCTTGTAATGAAAAATATACATATATATGTCTTTTTATATAACCAAATATATTCATAATTACTTTAGTCATTTATTTGAGGTGAAACAAACCTTTGTTTAATAAAAAACTTTAACTGCTAAAAATTACGCTTTTTCTTCTTAAATTTTCACATTACAAAATTTAAAAACCACCATAGAACATTCTTAAAAAGTCACGAATTTTTCCGCCTAAGAAGCATTTCAACATCAATTGAAATTAATTTAAATAGCACGGTAAAGTCTTTAAAAATTCGACGATTTATATATTTATAACAGAGTATAGTAATACAGGCAATCATTTATTGAAAAAAAATAAGTACTTCATTGACAACTGCTTATAATTGAAAAATAGCAGAAAAAGTGAAATTATTAAATCAGAGACATTTGGAATTTTTCACAATAGGTTCTTTTATATATTTTCTTTAATAGTTTGATTCTTATTAAATAAAAAAAACGTCTAATCAACGATAGTGAGAACTCTTCCTGAAGTAAATTATCTTCGTGAGAGCACTTTTTTGGAAAATTGTGCTATATGTATAAAGAGAAAATTTAACATTCTAAAAAACCACAATTTATAATGTTCTTTTCACACTTTGAACTATTTGATAACCAACATAATTCCAAAGTTTAATAAATTCTAAATCAACCTTTCTTTACGTGTTTAGAGCTCCTCATATTTTAGCCATATAATAAACTCAAATTTTCAAACTTTCTATTAAGTGTAAATTTTATTCTATTTGAGTGTTTATAATAGTCTATAAAATTATTATGAAAAAAGTTCTTAATAGGCGCGTTATTTTATCAAAGCTTATGAAATTATTTTATATAAAACAACGAGTATTATCGACAAACTAATTGCGTATTAATCATTGGTAATATTTAATAAAAAATACTAACATAATATTGTCATATAAAGTTCATCTCGTAAAAAAAACGATTACAATTATAATAATCTAATATAAATACTATTATAAATTAATGTTTTGTTCATTTGCTTTTTGAAATTCATGTTCAACTAGATACATTATTTTTTATATTGCCTAAATTAGGATGTATTAGATATATAGCAAATCTAATTCTTATTAATATTTTACTATAATATTTTATCAAATGTTGAAATTTAATGAAATAATCTGAAATGTACAGGAGCATCTTAGATTGTCATGAGACATTTCAAATTGTCCCGATCCTCTCTAGAAGAAAAATAAGTGAAAACCCTGGTAAAAATTAGCATATTATATATTATAATTAATATCAGATATGAGCATTTAAAATTTCACATCATTATTTCCTGGACGATTAAAATTTTCACATTACAAACTTAATAGAACTCTGATAAAAAGAGATAACTCATTTTTTACAAAAAAACACTTATATTGTACAAAATCATATTGAAAAAAAATAGTCATATATATAGACCAAAACATATAAAAACTATTAAAATAATATTCACTTATATACTTCTATTAATTTTTTGATATATATAGCTTGCTAATTATTTATAATATACATTTTTGTATTCAAAAATCGACATAGAGATAGATATTCTCTGCGATTTTAATGAACAATCAATCTTTATAGCAAATTATACCCAACAAGAATATTGTCAAATGAGTTAGAATTTTATTGAAAATAAATTGAGGATTCGTACTTTAGTGATTATTCTTAATAATGTCGTGTAATTTCGTGAAATTTTATACTTAAAATATGATAATTTCTAGAGCTATTGTTATCAATTTATTATTACAAAACATTAAATACTTGCATATAGCGTAAATTACACTTATAATATCCATGCGAGCAAACAATACAATATGAACGAAACAAACTAATTTAAAGGCTAAATTGGGAACGTCGCAGGCTTTAATAAATTCATAGATAATATTAACAATTATTATCAGTTATGAATGCCAGATGCATGAACAAATAATCAAATCTAGAAATATATTATCTATTAAAAAAATCTCTAATATTTAAAAGATATATTTACAAATTAAATAATGGTATCAACTATATAGAATAATGATTAGAATTAAAAAATCTGCGTATCTTTTATTATAATAAGTTTTGTTTCCCTGGTGAACATCCAACTGAGCACCACTTGAGAATCTGTACAAATATTTACAAACCTAAAATAATATTCAATAATGAAAATATTATATATTAAGGTAAGCTATTTGAGAGAGAGAGCGAAATATGTACTATAAATATTACAATTTTTGAAAGATATTAATAACTTAACTTTTAAAAACTATTATATAAATTCTCATAGATATTTACAGATTATGAATATGCTCAAATATAATCACTTTTAAACACTATTATTTTTAAAATGAGATGTTATCTAATATTAATAATAATACCATATTTTTCATAATGAAATATTATACTCAACAACATGTCCCGTATGACTATAGATAGCATCTTAAACATTAAAAGTCATTTTCATAAATTTTCCATTCTACTATTTGGAATTATATTGTCATAATAACTTTTATGTAAATTTAGAAATATTTAAAGTAAAGTAGGTTCTATGATGAGAGCGATTATAAGAGTATAAATATTATATAATAGAACTAGGTGCATGTAAAACCTACATGTCAAAAAATTCGAGACTAATGAATTTTATAATTATTAAAATTAAGTGATGTGAACTTTAATATTAGAAACGACTGTCTAATATAATTATAGAGAACGAATAAATCCATAATAATCATTTCTGTTCTGCCTTTGAATATTAGTATCTCATTATACATAAATGTTTACACAATTATGTCAAATAGATACCATGAAATTTTAATACCACTATCTTACAATAAATTCAATCTTATATGAACATAACCTATAATTCATCTACTCACAAAAGTTGTAAAAACTCTTTATAGAGAGAGAATACTATATAGTTCCTTATCTATATTTTCTAAACATATGTAGAAATTATATAGCATTTGCTTAAATCTTATACAAGAAGTATTTTAAAACTTTTTATTATTAAATCAAGCAGCGAAATTGAAGAACATAAAATGAAATAATATTATTTGTATCATTGAAAAAACACAAATTCAATTAATCAGAAAAAAGACCAGTCACCTCTAAATTTATAGAAACGCCTCTATACAAATTAGACGATTCTCATTATGAAACTCTTTTATAGTAAATTTGTCTATTTTCCCTCACAATCAAGAAATATCATCCATTAATTATTTTTTGAAATACACACACTATTTTATATTAAAATACCCAGATATATAAAACTTCTCAAATATTACGACTTTCCAAAGACTATATTACATATATCGATCAAATTTTAGATAATTAAGTCTCTGAAAATCAAGTATAGGATCGCTGCAACTCATCACAAAATATACAACAATTGATATAGTAAAATTAGCAGACCAGTGTTATATAATAACAATTACAAGTTTTGAGAATCATTTATTACAAATAATTGTCGATTTATCATAAAAAAACAATAATTGAAAATAGTTTGTCTACATTAAAAAAAAAAACTAGACTTAAGAAAGAACAGACAAACCATAATATATGCTGAAACTATTAAGTAGTCATAATATGTACGTCTCTATATATTATTTATGAATACAATGAGTCTTTGCATTGAAAGAACACATATTATCTCTTATTAATCTAATATGCTAATATAAGTCGTAAAAAAACACCCATTTGATTTTATATATCAAAAATAAACAAAATTGAACTTACTAATATATGACAGACTCTATTCATTAAGTATTCTTATCCTAATTGATGTTAGCAAAAAATCTTAAAACTGCTTAAAACCACGATTTTTCCTAAATTTCACAAAATATGCAATTATTAATTAATATTGAGCAGAGATGTATCTATCAAACAAATAGAGTTATTTATACTGTGGATATTTATACAAGCACTAATTATCTATTAAAATAAAAATAATGTGCGGAGTAAAGTTCAGTTAATTTAAAGACGCATCACAAGTAGAACATTTTAATATAAATAATGTTTTCTATGTTCGTGTCTAAATTCTAATTCTTGAAATGAAATTGTTAATTTCTATGTAAATACTACGATATCCTATACATAAATTTCACTTACAATTAATTATTCTAAAAACTAACTACAATTATTATTGATAAAAATATATACTAAATTTATACGTAACTATAGAAAAATTATCATTTTATAACTATATGTTCTCTATCAAAGTGTCTTAATACAAATTTAGATAATGCTTAAAAGTACTATATTGTCCAATGAAGTAATAATTCTAGACATTTAAAAAATTTATTTTTATGTTAAAAAATCGTTACAAACACTAAGTAAAGTTATTTGTATTCAAAAGACCGATTATGACAATAGCATCTATAAAAAAAAAACATCAATTTAAAAGACACCTAAAACTATTAAATAAATTCACTTTCTGCTTTTTGAAATTCATTCAATCGAAACACATATTTTTTCACAAGTAGAAAAATTTTTTTTCAAAAAAATTCACATATATAAGTATATATATATATATATTATATATATATAATATATATATAGTTTTGAGAGTAACCGCGAATATGTACTTGAAATTATATTATAATTATTTTTTACTTTATGAATATTGGAGATAAAGCATTTGCCGGATAGGTTGTACTTATCTAGATCTTTGAATTGCGAAAGTTCTTTATCGTGGCCTCAGATTTAAGGGTAAATAGACTTTGAAGATTTGATGTAATCTAAGTTGCTAGGTTTAACTAAGAAAAATCCTCAAAGCAGATAATTAAAAGATTATGTAAATTTAGTTTCTGCTAGATCTGATAAAAGGACACAATGCACGTGTCAGAAATAATATTTCAAAAAAAAAAAAATTTGTTTTTTTTACTAAAACAATTTTAACATTTTCATTAGCGTTTATGCTCATTTTGAAAAAAATGTCTAAGTAATTAGAAACTAATTATATAATTAATCTCCAATGATGTAAACGATATATTGTTTTCACGATAAATATAACAGTCGATTAAAATGTTAAATTTGTTTTAATCATAATCTAATAACAAAATATGTGAATAAACTTCAGTTTTATGGTCAGCAAAAACAAAATGTTTTCCATTCTTAAGTTGTCTTATTTTTTATTTTTAATTAAAAGGGTTGAATTCTAAGTTATTTTTTTATCAGATACACGTTTGAAGATACGTAGTTTATAATTAAAAAATTACAATACTCAAGAATAGAAAAATGTTTATCAAAAATTTATTTACACTATAGAAAGTTAATGTTAGCATTTATTATGTTGTTATCCGACGTCTTTCTTTTGTTTCTGGGGCTTCTCGCTACAGAGCTCAGCAAAAATTCTCCAACATATTGTCTTTATACTGCACTCACATTTCCGATAGGTATCTGTTCACAATACTTATCTGAAACTAATCCTATTGATAAAAGAAAAACTGTTAAAAAAAAAAAACAATGAAACTTTAGCTACATACATCTGTAATATTAATCATCTAGAAATCCCAGGAGAGCATCATAAAATAATGTTTATGCGCTTCACAGATTCATAACACATGTTATGATCTGTATTTCGAAACTAACCGCCTGATATGTATTCGACTTGTGGCTTTGTATCTTACACACAAAATTGGGTGAGAGAGTGGGGTATTGAGTGTCTGACATTCAGCATATGGGTATTGGCAAATATTGTAAAAATCTCATGTATTTTAAAAAAATATATCTTTATAGATTAATAGTACTAGTTCTTGGAGAAAGCTATTGCAACGCATCAATTATCATGGAAAAAAATTCCATAATTTAAATTCCCATCAAATTTTATAAGTTCGCAATAGCTAATCACTCTCCTTAGTTATAGGTTTAAGTTTCACACAAGTTATATATCTTGTTCCGGACAAAAAATTGTATGGTGGTTTAAATGATCACAATGTTAGAAGTTACTAGTGGCCTTTTTTTCACTATTAAATATGCATGACACAAACGAATCCTACTTAGGGGAATCCAACTAGCCGTGCAATTTAATCATAAAAACGAGAAAATATTCAGACAAATGAAAACTTCCTCCTTATAATACGTGATACGGGTTTTAGACGCTCGCTAGGAGACAAGACAGGAATAACGTATTGCCATTTGATTTTTGCAATCGACATGAACTAAGGAAATTATATTTTCTGTAACGATGCCAGATAGTCGGCAGCGAATATTTTTGCAATTTTGGGCGATTTGAAGCAAATAGACATATGAATGTCCAATGACATGAAAGAGCAATCTTAACGGAATGTTCCGAAATATGTAAGAATAGCATCCGAGTTATTAACATAAAATTTACCATTATGTGTATTGTATGAATGTAACCACGTTATCCAAATAGTTAGTTGTAAAACTCGACATTAGAGCCATATTTTTTAATTTTGAAAATATTTCCCAGAAAAATAGTGGCAACGAAGAATGGATAATTTTCTTAATCTTAGCAATGATGATAATTTTAAAAGAGGAGAGACCTTATAGTACCTTTTGACTCATCCTCATAAAAGACAGTTTAAATTTTTAAATGAAATGATGCATCCAAATTAAGTTGTATGTACCAGGAAACGGCATAAAGAAGACAACCCTAGACTCCGCTCTATTTTTTTTTTTTTTTTTTTTTTTTTTTTTGCATCACTTTCAGTAGACTATATACTATTCATATTTAAAAATTATTCCAGTATTCATATCATTTTAATATATTATTATTATATATATTATTATTATTATATTTATTATTATTAAAATTTTGCAACTATATATATATTATTAAGATCGGCCGTTTTTTTTTTTCCGGTACAAACCCAAAGACTGGGGGTAAAGTGCGAGACACACCAGAAAAAGGAAAGTAGTAGAAGAATAATGACGCAGGTATTAAATATTTAATTACAATCGAAAAAGAACAGACCCCTAGCTAATAATGCATTACCCTGATAAGACATACGACAGAGAGTGGCATGCGCCGCCTCCTATAGCATATTTTTGTGAGAATAAACTCGTCCAGTCAAGAAAATTTTCGGCCACCTAAGTGGACCTCACGGCCGACGCGTCGAAATAACGCGACGAACCCTTGCACTGGTCATAATCGTCAACGTGTAAGGTTTTATTTCCCTGGGGCCCAGTGCCACACCTTGTGCACGCCCCTCACAAAACCCCCATTCACTCTATTAATGCACCTTTATTTCTCGCCTCTGGCCAAAACTCACATTTCTCTCCTCCAGATGATTTCGTTTACTGGCTCAAATCCACTTTTCCTACGTCTCGCCCCAGCCGGTCGTTCCCACACACTCACCCACTATGATATCATCCACTTAACCAACCGACTATCATTCTATCATTCATGTATGACCAGATCAAACCATCTCAATGTACTTTCATCTTCTTCTCAATCATTTACTTCAATGCTTCACACCACATAAAACTCTGTAATAACGTTCATTCATCATTTAAATTCACTTCTTCACCCCACCTAAACGAGTAGGCCCGGCTTAATGATTGTCCATGCTGAACAATTGAAAGACTTTAGATCTATACTCTTATTACAGACCCTGCCTCACTACTATAATTAACACAGGGCAACAACATTACCCTACATGTAAGACGTAGCGCAGCTGCAAGGACTAGTCCTTTTGAGCTCCTATTAGGTAAAACATACTCTTCCAAGAACCATAGGACTACTTACACTCTACAATCATCTCGTTCCCTTTTCAACCTGACACAATATATGTTCTAATATTAAACTAAACCATCTTAACATATCTACTTCACACAACGAGGAATGCTGTCCTCCACTCCATACAACCATTAACCTTACTTCTTATCTACGTTACTTTTCAACTTCTTCTCCTTTTTACAACACGCTACCAAATCTGCTCTGCCATGCTCATCAAAACTATCTTACAAGATTCACCACAAACAAATACAAATCATGCCGCTAAATATGGTAGGGCACACCTCCACTCACCCTTCCATTCTCTCATCATTTCTATACGACCATTTCATGCCACCTCCTCATATGATTTCACTAACCACCAACACCATATATTACTAACACATGCCATAGAAATTTCTAAGATGTGATTGTTTATTATATATTTGTGCTAATATAAATAGATGTGGAGCATCATACAGGAAGTACTATTCTGAAAAAAACGATATTATTAGTAAGTAGGTTGCAGTTCGTGGTGCACTTATTAATATTATGGGATTAAATGATTTTTTCACCCCATGATATGATGTGACGGTCAATTAGGTTAAGAATTTTCAAATACTCTGTCATCAGCAATTTTTGTCTTAGCAAAAAAGCATTCTCGAGTCGACGCTCGGTGTTAGCTAAGGCATAGAATGCTCTCGGAGTCAAACAAACTTTATTGTCGTTTTAGGATTATGGCCGATTATTTCTGATTATGACGCATTGTTTAATGACGCTTATACTATTCATAATAATTGGTTCAGGAATTCGCAATATTTCACAAATTATGAATCATTATTTGTTTCTTGTTTTTTTTTTCTTTCTTTTAATGACTATTTCATTAATGTTTTGTTGTATTTTATTTCAGTTATAAGTTGAAACAGAAGCCCCTACCACAAGCAACACTTACTTATAGACGAGAGCCACTTTTTAGTCCGCAAAGTTTGGAATACGAAACAAACGATCAGCGATGTATAGTGGTCCTCCTTCCAGCTTTGCTAATAAAAATAGTTACAAAATCAACAATAATAATTTCGCAAAAAATCTTTTTGGGAGAAAGAAATTTCTCCGTTTGGATACAGCAGAAAAGCTGTACAATTCTGATAAAGCATGTCACGTGCCTATATTGCGCAAACAAGTTTGTTGAGTAAATGTGGATTTAAAGTGTCACATTCTAAACCACATTGGTGAAAAACCATTTAAGTGTCCTTACTGTGAGAAATATTTTTTAAATCATAAAATGCTTTAAAAAATACACATTCGAACGCGACCACGGGTGAAAAAACCATATAAATGTTCTTACCGTGATAAAAGTTTTAATCAGAAAACTCATTTGAGAGATCACCTTTCGAACCCAAACGGGTGAAAAACCATTTAAGTGTTTCTACTGTGATAAAGGTTTTAATCAGAAAAGTAATTTAAAAAAACACATTATAAACCACCGACGGGTGAAAACGCATTTTTTACGTGTTCTTGACTGTGATAAAAGTTTTAATGATAAAATGCTTTAAAATCACAGATTCGAACGCCCACAGGAAATGAAAAAACCATATAAATGGTTCCGCTTACTGTCTATAAAAGTTTTTTAATGATAAAAATGCTTTAAAAATACACATTCGAAAACCCACACGTGTGAAAAACCATTTAAATGTCTTTTTGTGGATAAAGTTTTACTCAAAGGTCATTTTGACAGATCACTTTCGAACCACACTAGGGTGAAAAACCATTAAGTGTTTCACTGGATATAAGGTTATTAATCAGAAAGTCATTTAAAAAAGGCACATTTATATAACCCACACGGTGAAAACCAATTTATCATGTGTTTTTCTGTATAAAGAGTTTCTACCTGATAAAAATGCTTTAATAATCCACATTTCGACACGCACGATCAGGTGAACAAGCATTAAATTCTTACTTGTGATAAAGTTTAATCAAAAAGTAATTATGAAAGACACATTATAAATACGCACACGGGTGAAAAACCATTTAATTGTGTGTTCTCACTGTGAAAAAAGTTTTAATGATAAAATGACCTGTCAGGTCAACTCCCAATGTAGTACCTCGAAGAACGCACTACAGGGTGAAAAACCATTGAATGTTCTTACTGTGATAAAATTTTAATTCAGAAAGTCATTTGAGACACCGATCACCCTTCGAACCCAACACTGGTGAACAACAGCCCATTTTAAGTGTTCTCAAACTGTGATAGGTTTTAAATCAAAAAAATGCCTTTTAAAAATATCCAATTCGATACACGCCACGGTGAAAAACCATAATAAATGTTCTTACTTGTGATCAAAAATTTTAATCGAAAGTCTTGAGAGCTATCCACCCCCTTCGAACCCACACTGGTGAAAAACCCCTTTCAAGTGTCTTCACTGAGATAAAGGATTTATAAATCATAAAAATGCCTTTAAAAATACATCATTCCCGAAACGCACACCCGGGTGAAAAACCCCATATCCAAGATGTTCCTTTCTGGTCGATACACAAAGTTACAATCCCAAAAGGTTCATGTTGACATTCACCACCTTCAGAACCCGCCCACCACTGGTGAACCACCGATTCTACAAGTGTTTCTCCTGTGATTAAAGGTTTAATCAGAAGAATGTAATTTTTAGAAATGACATCACCATTATGAATCCCACAGGGTGAAAAACACCATTAAGTCGTTCTCACTGTGAAAAGTTTATTAAATGATAATCCTTAAAAACACACATAATTCGACCCACACACTGCAAACACACCACACCGTGAAGAAAACCAACTCTGAAGTGTTCTAACTGTATAAAAGTTTTAACCATCAGAAAGTCATTTGATGAGATCACCTTCCGAACCCACAACTGGTGAAAAAGCCCCATTTAAGTGTCTCCCCACGACACTAGCACACAAGGTTTTAATGCATACACAAATTGCTTTAAAAATACACATTCGACCGAACCTCGAAACGCACATAACATCTTGCCACGGGTGAAACCATAATGTCTTACTCGGATACCATTTTAACAGAAAATGTCAATTTGAAGAGAATCCACCTTCCGACCCACACTGGTGAAAAACCATTTAAGTGTTCTCACCTGTTGATAAAGTTTTAATAAGAAAGTGATTTAAAAAAGGCCCCATTAATAACCCACACGGTGAGAAACCATTTAAGATGTTCTTCCTGTCGATAAAAGTTTAATGATAAAACGCAGTTCATGCCGCACATTCGAAAAGATCAGACGCCGTCCATTGCCAGTGGGTGAAATCCCCCCTAGTAAATCGGTTCTTCTGTGATAAGAAAGAAAGTTTTCTAATCTAGAAACATCATTCTGAGAGATTCACCTTCGAAACCCACACCTGGTGAAAAAACCATTAAAGTTGTTCTCACTGTGAGAAAAGTTTTAATGATAAATATCGCTTTAAAAAACACACATTTCGAACCGCACACGCGGTCGAAAAACCATTCGAAGTGCTCATCTTACTGTGATAAAGTTTTAATTCACGAATCCTCTTAAAATTCCACATCTCGAATCCATTCACAGGTGAAAAAACACCAGTTAAAAGTGTCTCTACTGGAATACAACGTCCTTTAAGTGCTAAAAGTAGTTAGAAGATCACCATCTCGAACCCCACACTGGTCGAAAAACCATTCAGTGTTCTTTCACTGTGATAAAAGTTTCTAATGATATCAAAAGTAGTTTTTACAAAAACATATTCGAACCGCCACCGAGGTCGAAAACCATGTTAATTTCCACTGGTGATAATAAAGTTTAAATAATAAAAAAGTTGTTTAAGCTTATCAATTCGAACCACACCAGGTGAAAAACCATCCTAAGTGTCTTAACTGTGCATAAAAAGTTTACATCATAAAAGTAGTTCTAAGTCGTTCACTCTTCGAACCCACACGGGTGCAAACCATATAAGGTGTTAATATATTGCTTAACTTTTAATGCTAAATGTAATTTAGAAAACCACATTCGATCCCACAGTGAAAACCATTAAGTGTTCTTTTTTGTGATAAAAGTTTTAATCAGAGAGGAAGTTTAAGAGTTCACCTTCGAACCCACACAGGTGAAGCTTCAACTTCACAGAAAACATAAAAACATTTGAATCTTTATTAAAGATTAGTGTTAAAAATGAACATTGATTGTTACGACAGTCCTGAAATTATTTTAAAAATATGAATTATTATAAATTTACTGTATTTAGAATTAAGTAATACTTTATACGTAGATACTTTATAATTAAGCAATACATTATGATAGATAGTAGGTGGCAGTACTAGGCTTAGGAGACTGAAGCTTTAGTCTAGATATTTAAATGAAGGCCTAGATGTGTTAAATGGATGAGTTTATTGTATTAGGTTTTGTTTTTCTCAATTATTTTGTACATGTTTCCAGTTCGACTCTTTTAAATAGTTTTAATTTGTTTTTACTTAATTTTTATATTTTACGTGTTTATTATTCCAACTAAAAATACTTTTTTTAAATAGGCAAAGTGGAATAAGATTTAGAATGTATATCATTTATGCAATTTTTTGAATTTATATTTATATATGGTCTTATACGTGGACTAAACCTGAAGACAGTATCAAATGATTATGCTACGACATCAAGATTTGATTCTTCCTATGATAAAGCATGCCCCACAGGCACCTAATTTGTTTTTATTTTTCTATGTTTTCACCGCATTGAACCACTGTCTTCTTATCTGCTTTACATAAGCCGAGCTGTGAAAGTTTGGACGCTATACTCAACCATCTCGACCAGGTAAAATATGTCTTCACACATTCATAAAATCTGTCCCTACCATTTATCTCGTAGTGTGAATTTACGACAGTATTGACATTTGTAATCACACGAGCGCAGCATCACCGCACACCTATAGATCAAGGGTTGGCACGATTGGGGACATACTGGTGTCCAATGGGGTTTTTTCAATAAAGCCCCCTTGAAAAAACCACCACCTCACCCCACACCACATCCGGTTTAATCTGATTTAATAAAAAAAAAGGTAAAAAAATAAGAAATGCTGGAAATTAAAAGAAAAGATAGTAATCACACACCCATCTTATATTTATTTCTTTATGTTTAATTTCAACTTTTCTAATCCTAGTACAGTTAAACTGCTCTCTTTGTTATCGATACATTCTCTATCACGCGGACTGCTACATGCTTGGCTAACGAATAATAAAAAAAAGCACCTCCATCCCATTTCTAGCACACACACTCATCACTGCTTTCTGTTTGATGTAGAACTTTTGGCACAATTATATATTAAATTAAACCTCTGCAGATGGTGTTAAACACTTTCAGTAATATAGATCATATGTTAACACACTCTCTCTATCATCATAAAAGTGTCCATTTCTGATTACAACATAGCCTCACTCCACATCATCTAAATAAATTTTATTTAATTTTTATATATTAATTCTCTCTATTTTAGATCACTTCCCTCACGCAGGAATAAACCTTAACCATTATACACACCTAGCAGATTCTTAATTTACTTAGCTTTCCTGACCAGCTCCACAAACTATATCCTCACGCCATGTGTTAAGGCTAACTTTTTTTGAATATGTAAGTCATGCTTTTCTTACCTTCCTGTTGCTCCCAACAACTATCTGTAATATTTCGACATCCTTCCGCCATCTACCTACACTTTTATATAACTCATATTTCTCTACACATTTTATTCCTTTTCCTTTCACACACCTGGAGATTCTATTAACCCTACATATTTAGTTGTCTATTATCATGCAATTTTTTTTTGTTCTCTTTCATTTACTACTATATTTGGTGTAAATTATGTGATGTGGGTATTGATGTTGGTAGTCATACAGCCCACACACCATCCATGGCATCCTCGTTTTCCCATTATGTTGCAAGGTTTGGTGATACAAATATCTCACTTCTATTGCAAAGTTATATTTCACGGCAATAACTCATGTGAATCATATTACAAAATTGCACTCACTCACACGCACACCTGTATATATAACACACACACCATTCGTAAAAGTAGTGTTTCACATCCGCGTCAACATAACTATTATCACCACACCCACACACACTCTATCATTAAACATTTTACACTTTCTGTGACACTCATCACTACACTCCTCCTCTCACACCAAGTTCACTCTATATGATATTGGTCCTCACACTCGTATTAAGTTTCTTCATCTTCCTTCTTGATATATGCCCTCTCAGTTAGTGTTGTAATTGTACTGTGGAGGAGCAAGCTACACATACACATTCTTTATTAACTCATCCATTTAGTATGTTTGAAATTTTATAATACGTCCACATTTTGACTCCCATTTGCTATTATTTTTTTTTATTCTCGACTGTTTATACCTGCTTTTCAGGTCCTTTATTACCCTTTCAATATATCTACGGTGGTGTATGCATAATTCTCATCCACCTCAATATCTACTCTTACCGGATAATCCTTCTCTTTTTGTGTTTGATGTTATTGCAGGTTTGTTTGTCTAATATTAAAATATCCATCTCAAGAATTTACATTCCTTTCTCTTTATATTTTTACTTATTCCAATTATTTATGCTTTGCATATCCGATCTAACCGCGGTACCCCTATTCCTCCTTCGTATCTAAGCACATAAATCATTGGTATGCATTGATTCTTATAAATAATTTTGTGAGCATGTAGCATTTTTTAGTTTTCCCTTGAGGTTGCTGAATTCGTGTTGGAACCAATCTATTACACCAAAATTCTAAGTACGATCACTCTGTCCACACAGGATCTGTCTGTGTTCTTTTATGGCTCTTACACACACATACTCACCGAGTTTCCAAACCTCGAATTTAAAAACTTTTTCCATTCATTTGATGTCTAAAATACTCTTTCCTTCACCTTTTCATTTCTACATTTAATTCTTCTATACCTAAGTGCTTATAAGTGTTACCTTGTTCTAGTTCGAGTATCTCTGTTTCATTTACCTTTATTAGCACTCACAAATGCAGCACTTATCCAGAGAACAATGCATACATATTCACTAATACACACGCACACATCGTTTCATCACAAACCTCTACTTGTTTTTCCGATTCTTCTTTATTCGAAGCATATTATTTTATATGATCCATTTAAAAAAGATATTATATATTATTTTTTTTCATGTCTAGTTAATCCAGCACCCATTTTTCTAAGTGTTTATTAGTGTTTAGGGAGTGGTTGAGAGCCAATATAAATAACAACGGGGAACATAGAGTTCCCCCTTGAACAGAAACTCTTTTAACTTTATTCCTCTATTTTATTGACGCTCTCGTTCGAATCGTCTAGTATGCATATCTGTCTTCCATTCCTATTGTCCATCTAATGAGTTTACAACCAGCTCATTAACTTGTATATCCTCAATATTCTATCCACTCATGAGGACGCTATCTATACGCTGCTTGCAATCGATCCAATACTATAAACTGAAATGTTTCTGCCCTTCCTACTATTTTCGCATTTCCATCCTTGTTTATAATGAACTGCTCCTTTCTCCATAACTCCTACTGCACTCTTTTCCGTTCTTCTTTAATATGTTGTTTGCTTCTAGGTGCGGTTACCCTTTTCGTCATGACTCCAGATAGAATTTTATATTGGTTGGTAACGCATGTGATAGAGCGGTATTTGCTAGGCAATTCCGTTTCCTCATTCTTGGGTATAATGTTTGTAATTTGCACTAGGTGAGCTATTTGGGATTTCTTCTCTTGGTTTCTATTAGCTTAGTTAAAACTTTCTGTAGAGTTTTAACTGTGTTTTTCAATTTCTTAACAATCCCTTGTGTACACTGGATACTTTCCTGGTGCTTTTCCACTTCCACTCTTTTTAATGGTACTTTTTACTGTGCATTTTCGTAATCTGTTTCACCTCCATTGGTGTATTATCGTGCGTATTTGGGGATTCGTATATCGTTTCTCTTTTCAATCAGCCTCACTATTAGGTATAACTTCACTCTCAATAAATTCCTCCAACATCCTACAAATTTTCTTTAGGTGGTGGTTTTCCACTAAATCGCATCCTTTCTAATCTCTATAGAGTATTGCTGGTTCTCTCTAAAATACTTCTATGTATTTTCAATAGTTCTTCTTTTTAAACCTTGCAGCTAGTATAGTCCTTCTTCCTATACATGAACAAGTGGTCCCCCATATTTCCACTCTCTCCTATCTAGTAAGTTCTGTAGCTTTTCTTTCTTGGGTTGGTAGCAGTAACTTCGTCCATTGAAATGCAGATAATCTTGATATTCTCTTTATGATTTTTTCTATTTCTTTTCAGTCTTAAGATTTTTCTATTCTTTAACCAAGTCTAAATTTCCAGGTGGGTTTATTTTCCTCTTTGTTTAGTTCTTTTGTCTACGTTCCCTGTTTTAATTCCTAATGTGTATAGTTTATTTGCTCTAGCAGTACCATATATAGCTGGTTTATTTTCCGTAATTCATATTATTGTGGTAAATATTATAGGCAGCATTTTGTCAGCAATTTCTTAATTATTCAATGGGGAAGAAAAAAAAAATGGGGGGAGTCGAAAAAAAATAAATCGATTCCCAGAGTCAATATTAAAAAGCAACCGACTCGCCAAACCTTAAGAGTTCGGATATTTTAACACTGAAGTTCTGACTCCCAATGAAAAAATTTCATACACACTCAAACACACACTATATATAGTATATATATATAACTATATATAGTATATATATATAATATATAATATATATATATTATATATATATATATAATATTATTATATATATATATTATATATATAAATATATATCATATATAATATATATTAATATATTATATCTTATAATATATATATATGATATATACTATTCATTTACACACTGATCCTCTCAGGCAAATATTAAGTGACCAGCCATTTTATCCACATATCATATAACACATGATGCAAAAGTACAATGCACCCCTCTTCTAGATTAACACTTTACAGCACACCCTGACTACTCATATCCCTGTGTATGGGGGAGAAAGAATTGCCCACATCGTTGTCTTCGTGTCGAAAGTGCCGACTAAGGGACCGGTGCTAGTTGGGTTTGGCTGCCTAACTACCTATCTATCTCTGCCAGAACTGTTAAATGCAAGCCTCTGGAGAAGTCGTGATCGCCGTAATAAGCCGGTAAACTGGACTTTCTTATCTTTCGGTCGAAGTTGGGTTGGCTGTCCCTACGCACCTATCTCTTGCAAGAATGCTATGGATGCAGGCCTCGAGATGGTCGTTGATCGCCATAAACGGCGCTCTAATTGTATGAATCGATGGGTACAGAAAAAATGGAATGTCGGAGAAATAACATGTTTCGAAGAAGAGGCAGAGAGGTAATGGGGGATGTATTTAGAAAGGGCAAATTTGATTTTGCTCGCGTGACTGAAACGAAAGATGAAAGGAACGTGAAAATGAGTGGTGTGGTGTGAAATGTGTGGTGTGCTGGTGTGGGAAAGGAATGAGAGGGGGGGGAGAAAGGAGTTGCAATTTTGATGATGACCTGTGATACAGATAATAATAATCTTTGTGTGTGTGAGTCCTAAAATTCTAAATGTTAAATGTTAAAGTTTGAAAAGGTCAAGGTATGTGTGGTTGTTGACGTATGGTCAGTCTGAGGGAAACGTTGAAGAGAAGTACTGATCTTTTTGATAATCTGATGATGTTCTGGATGGGCTGGGTAGGAGCCTCAGATTGGATAGTGTTGGGGGACCTGAATGGTTTGGATAGGTGATCAAAAAAAGGGATGGTATATAACAGGTGGCCTTGGGTGGTCGGGAGAAAATGAGAAATGGTAGGAATGTGATGATATTCTGTGAATAGAGAGAGTAATATGTTGTATAAGTAAATACTTTCTTTAAACAGCAAGAGTATCATAAGCATACTAGAGTTGGGGTAGATAAGAGATGGAATCGAAGTGAAAAGTAGGATGATCTTTGTGTTGGTGAAGAGTTTTTGAAGTATGCGTGATGTTAATAAGTGAGGGGTTAAGGACTGGGATTATCAGGATCATTTTATGTTGTTCTAAGTAAAATTAAGTTAGTGGGGGCCTTGGATGGAGAGGAAGTGAATGAAATGAAAATAGTGTAAAAATAAGACAAAAGAACTTTAATTCAGCAAGCCCATAAGATAAGTCCGCATAAAGGCTCGCTAGTAAATCGGCCTGATGATGTGAACCAGTTGATAACTGAACAATATCTGGGCAAAATGACAGGAAGCAATTGTTTATGTGGCACAAATGGAAAGTATGTGGATGTGCTAAAGAGGAAGGATTAAGAATGTTAACAGTGAATGGTGGAATGAAGAGGGATGAAAGCGGTTAAGGTAAAAAGAAAAGCGTGGTTGAATGTTACTACACAGCAAATGTGAAGTCTCAGAAATGAAAGATGCTTTGAATTATATTAAGGATAAAAGAATACTAAAAGGTGTCATACGTAGGAGAAAACCAAGAGGTTAAATGAAGCAGTTGGATGAGGATGTAATGGGGACCTTACGAAGGGAATAGGAACGCTCTTCTGGAAGGAAGCGCGAAATGTTAAGAATTGAGAATTAGAAGGGGAATCTGGCTCAGAGTTTTATCTCATAAAGACATGTTATTGCCTTTTTTGTAAACTCTTAACATAAAATCAATGGAATCAAACAAACCAAAGGAATAATATATATAGCTTTTTAATTTTTAATGAAAATAATAACAAAATAAAAAAAACAAAAGAAGGGTACTTAGGGGATTATTTTATCTTTAGGTAAGATACCTTACAACAATAATTTGAACAAAAAAAATAATTTATGTGTGTATGTATATTTTATGTTATGACTCCAATTACAAAATAATTATCGACGATAGACAA
>JABUQX010011650.1:0-20455 GCA_015478945.1 Trachelipus rathkii | reverse complement strand
CCCCGTTTGTGAAAATATCTTAAATACTAGTTTGAAGGTTTTTGGCCGGGTTTTCCAAGGGAAATTGATATAATCACGAGTGCAATAATTAATTTTTCCATATTTTTGCATACAACCGTTAGGAGAAGAAAAAATTTGACCGGTCGCTTGGATAGAAGGTACATTGGCAATTGATTTTCCGAGGGGAGCAAAAATAGTTTAATACCCACAACTAAGGAACCGGGGCTTGGGGCAATGCGGGAAACCCCACCCTTTCATCAAAGGGTAAAGTTTTTGGCGTGATTATGAAAAACAAAGCAGGAGCAAACCGAAAAACCTTGGATTTAGAATCTTACTTGGACAAAGGGCAATTTTAATAAAAAGAGGAAAGCTTTGTCCTTGGGAACCGGAGCCCCAGTTGGAAAGTTTTAAGGGGAAACCAAACCAAGGTTCTCCAAGGTGTTTTTTTTGCAAAAAAGCTTTTTTTTCAAAGGGGTCAAAAAAAAAAAAACAACCCCAACCAAAAGGAACCATCCTACCAGTTTAAGGGAGGGCTTTTCCCGGAATGTTTACCGAATCCAGTAAACAAGGGGATTTTTTTCCGCGGTCTTCGAAAAACCGATTTTTGCGGAAACCACCCCGGTTAAAGGTTGAAAAAAGGCCTGGCCCGGACTCTCCAGAAACCAGGAGGGAAGGGCGGGGCCGTGAAAAAACCAATTTTTTCTTCCATGAATTTTCGAGTATTTTATTCATTGATAGTTAGGTCTTGTTGGTTCCGCCAAACTTCGGGGATTTTTTTTTTTCCCGGTTTGGATTAGGGATTAACAAAAGCTGTAGTCCCAAAAATTAGAATTGGAAAGGGAGCGATTTCCAATCCAGGGGATTTATGTTATTTAACAATTCCAGCAAAGGCGCTTGGAACTTTTTGAAGGGTTTGGGAAATTGAGGGAGCTTTTTATAGTAAAGGGGAATTCATATCTGGGGCTAATGGCCCACCCTTTCTTTTGCTATCAGATTTTTGTTATAAAGATTTTCCAGGGGGGGGGCAAAAAAAACCGCTTGAAAGCTTTGGAAGGATGAAAATTTTTAATGAGAAGCATTTGGAAAAAAGGTGAACGTGTTTCTGGCCCCCAAGGGGGGGCACCGGGGTCTTTGCTATTTTTGCTAAGGTTTTGCAGTATTCTGGGCAAAAGTTATTAGTTTTATTGAATTTTTTCCTTTCTTTTTCCGCTGGTTTTAAAAAAAGGGTTTCTGGAAGAATTTGCAGTTTTTGGCTTAAATTTATTTTTGGAAAGGTTCCAAGGGATAGCGGAAAAAAGAGGGCTTTTAAAGGGAGGTAGTGCCAAACTATTAAAATTAATTCTTCTGAACGTAATATGTTTGCTACGTACCGGGGGTAATTTTCGTTATTGTATTAATTCATGGGTGGGCCCCATTACTCGCACCATTTTTGATCTTGACAAAGAAGTTGTGGAGCGCAAGAGTACTTTTCTGTTGGCACCCTCCACCCACTAAAAAAAAAAAAAAGGAGGAAGTTGGGAGTGGGGGGGGGGGGACGGTCGAAGTTTTAGGACTGTAAAATTTTTGTTTTGCGTGTTTTGGCGAAATTAATTCGACCCGAAGGGATTTCGCCCCGCGGGCTCCTATTTTAGATTTTTAATGTTCAAGGTTTGGTTTACGGGCGTCCCCTTTCATTTAAACGGTTTTATAAGAGGGTTTTTTTTCTTCCCCCCCCGTTTTAGCCTTTGTGGGCCCCAATTTCTTGGGGGGGGGAGGGGACCCACCAAGGGAGGGGTTTTTTGCCAAACGCTTTTTACCTTGCCAGGGGAAGTCGCGAATTTGCAAAGGGGCTTTCCGCTTTGGCCCCAGGGCTTGGGGGGGGGGAAATTGCGTTTTAAAACATTGGGGGCTGTGTTGGCAGGATTCATTTTTGAGGCTTGTTGAAAGAGTATGGGTGTCCAACTTTGGCCGTATTAAATAATTTTTTCAAAAAAAAAAAGGCTGGGGGGGGACCAGGTAAAAAAAGCCGGGATCCATAAGAAAGGAATGGGAGGCAAAAGAAAAATAATTCGGATACAGTAAAAAAAAAAATTTCATATAAACATTTAAAAAACGTTTTCATTTATAGTTTTCTATTAGCTAGTTTAATATTTTTTGAGGAATTATAACTAATCGTTAACACACTTTATAATTAAACAAAGGGATTCCTTAGAATTAAACGACATTTGAAAAAGAGGTCCGCCCCATAATGGGTTGGAACGAAAAGATTTGGGGAAAAGGTCTCCTTTTAAGTATAATTAAAAAACCGGATAGGGAAACAAAAAGGCTGTTTTAAAAAAGATCAAGCTTTTTTAAGTTGGACTTGTAAAACTTCCAACTTAATTTTTCCCCAAAAAGAGTTCCAAAAGTTAAGATCGAAAACCAGGACCGTTTAAGGTCGGTGGGACAAGTGGATGAATCCTGGCTTTTGCCCAACTGCATGGGAAGGGCCCCTAGTTTTTGGAAGTTGGGGGGAAAACTGGAGAACATTTAAGGGGGAAAAAGATTTTTATTTTGAGATTTGAGTATTTTCCTGCAACCAAGTTCACTATTTTATTGTCCAACCTTCTTTTTTCTTATAGAGGTTAAAAGCCGGTTGATTTTATAATTTTCCGACGGCTTTGGAAAAGAAAGTTTCCGCGGATGGGGACCATAAGGTAGGATTCCTGGGAATAATATGGCAATTTTGGCTGTTTTTAAACAATTATTGTTTTAATAGTTTCCAAGGTCTTTTCAAAATTTTAAAGAAGTAAAGAAAGCCCCCCACGGGAACCAAATTTCAAAATTGAAGGGGAAGGGTTGGCCTGCTATGTGTTATTTAAAAAATATTATTTGAGGATTGATTTCTTTTGAGGAACCCCCAATTTGCCGCGATTTTTTGTGGGGCCTTATGGTTTTGATTGTTTGAATTTGTGGATTCAAGATTTAGGGAAGGAAAAGGGTTTGAAAAACGTTGTTCTCGACGAGGGGAGGAAAGCAAAACAAATTCTAGGGTGTTAAGGGGAATAAAGTTTCGTTAACAGGGCAAGGAAGATTTTTTGGGTTTGTACGGGGGACCGGTTTTTTGGAGGAGTTTTCTGCAGTGGATCTGGTTTTGGGAAAGGGGAATTAACGCCGATTAATGTTGAAGTAAGTTAAAAATTTCAACCAAAGGTTCATCTTTATTGTTGTTAGGAAATTGGTTGGTTCGTTGAGGGAAGCAACCCCAAAAAAGTGCTCATGTTTTAGGAAAATTGGGGAGCGGATATTCAGAGTTCGTAAAAAATCATTTTCATTGCGGATTTTTGGATTTTCCCCACTGGGACGATTTGAGTTAAAATGGGGGAGAACTCTGGGTCCCCCTTTCATTGGCCTTTTTCCCCACAAAGGGAAATTTTCCAAAAAGGGAAACGGGTCTTTTGGGAGTGTTTTTGCGGTGGTTTAATTTGAAAATTTCTTTTTTTTTTAAACCCCATCCAAACCTCTCCGATTTTCAGGGACCCTCTATTTGGGGAAAGCTATTAATTTCCATTTTTTCACCCTCTAAAGGAATTATAAGTTTTCCTTGAAGGGAGTGGCTGAAATAGGAAAAATTTTTTTTTCGGGAAAAGAAAGGGTTATTTAGGGGAGGGATTTTCAGAAAGAGGGGCTGGAAAAAATTCTAGGAAAAACTCCAAAAGGGATTGAAATTGGATGGTTTGGTTCGATAGCTGTTTTGTGCATTTGTTTTTTTCGGGTATAAATTTTTCTATTTGGAAAAAGTCATTGCGGGTTTTGGTCTTTAGGGAATTAAACCTTTATGGTGGAGGTCTTCTTGTCTTTGAGTTTGCATTTTTACATTTTGGGGGACAGTTTGTGTTGTTTGGAAAATATGAAACGGAATAAATCTTTTTGGCCTTGGCGTGATTATTCTTTTCTTTGTGTTTAGGGGCAAACCATCTTTTTTTTTTTCCAGGAAATTTGAGTTAAAATTAATTGGGGAGCAGTTTAAGAAGAACCAAAAAGGAAGGACCAAAAGCCCCTTTTTTTGCGTTTAAAGTTTGGCCGAAAAACCTTAATTGGGTGTAATAGGGAACAAGAGATTGTTTCCTTGGCAGGGGAAAAAATATTTTTTTTTTCCGAGTAGGGTTTTGATCTTGAGGATGAACCAACTTAGTTTTTTATTGTTGGTTTCTTTGGAAAAATAAGGGTGATTCGGGGATGAGGTTGTTGATTGGGCATTTTTTTGAACGGGAGATTGGGATTATTTCAAAGGGGGCTTGCTTTTTGTACTAATTTGAGAAAGTCGGGCCACAGTTGTGGGAACAATAACAGGGGGGGCCAAAGGGGTGATTTCACAGTAAACTTAAACCTGAGGTTTTCCCGCTTGCCGATTTGGGAAAGGAGGTTTCCAACTGGGATGGAGGTTACACTGTGGTTCGGGTTGGGGGATTAAAACAACGGCCGGGAGGCAGGAGTTGTTTTGGCCAAATTTAGTAATAAGAAATTGCCTTCTTGTATGATTTTATTTTTCCAATTGAGCTTAGGGAAAATGGGCATCTTCTTTTTTCCCCTGCCTCATTTTTGATGGTTTACTAAAAAACTTATCCGCGAAATCTGTTTCAAAACAAGGTAAGGGGGGAACGGGGGCATTTTTAAGGGAAAAGGGAAGCACTTTGGGGGTCTTCCACCAAATTTTTTTTTGCCAGTGTTACGTTTTTTTCACAGGGGGGGTATTGGGAAATTAGTTTTTTCTTTTCGGGCGGGGAACTGGGCCATATCTCTTTTTTGTTCCTTTACAGTTATTTTTTTCCGGGATGGACAAAAACTGTTGGAAACCATTAAAAAAGCAAAACGCTGGAATCGGGGAATAAAAAACGTTTGGGGCAAAACCCCACTGTTTTTAAAAAAAACTTGTAAGAAGCTATATTTTTTTTTCACCTTTGAAAGGTGGATTTTAAGGGGTTAACTAAGGGGTTTTTTTCAGCAGTTAAAAGAAGGGGATTGGGGTGGTTTCAGGGGGGGGGGGCGGGAGTTTTTCCCGGTGGAGAGCACAATGATAAACCTATAAAATGTTGAAAAATGCGGAAATCTTTTCATTTGAAGATTTTTCTAAAAAAATTACAGGGAAGGTTCACAGTTGTTGTCTTTCTGTCAAAAAAAATAAAAAAAAATTTAATTTTGGCCTTTTTAGGATGTTGGTTTTTCTTTATTTTCATTTTTCAGGGAAAGTTAGAAATAAGAGGAAGTTGTTTTCCCCAAAAGAAGGGCGGTTTAAGGGGGTAAACAAAGATAAAAATTTTGATTCTGGGTTAGTTAGTTTGAAAAACGATTTTCTTCAATTAATTGTTTGGGCTGGGGGAATTTCCTTTGTCCAAAAAAAACTTCCTAAAAAAAGCTTTTCTTTTTTTCCACCTATGCATTTTTCAACTTAGAAAAAATGTTTCTTTGGCTTCAGTGAGAGCTTTGGGAGGGTTAGTGGGATGGCAAACCAGGTAAATACATTCGGAATGATTTGATTTATTTTTGGGCTTCTTTCGGGAAGGGAGCAAGGGGGGGCAATATGGAAGTAAACGAATGGGAATGAAGGGGAAACTTTACTTTGACCGGTTTGGAGCAACCGTTTTGGGCGGGATTGGCCTGGTGGGACCGGGTTTTGGGGCCAACAAGGATTTGTTTTTAGGGGTAAAAACAGTTTCGAACGAAAATCGCTTTTTGAGGGCTAGGCAAAAGGGAAACCCTCAGTGTAGGGGGAGAAGGGAAAAGAAAATGCGGGGAAGTTAAACCGGCTGGTCTAAGGAAATTTGGTTAAAGGACGAAGGTAGGTGGGGAGGT
Organism: Trachelipus rathkii; assembly: GCA_015478945.1. Taxonomy (NCBI): domain Eukaryota; kingdom Metazoa; phylum Arthropoda; class Malacostraca; order Isopoda; family Trachelipodidae; genus Trachelipus; species Trachelipus rathkii. The sequence goes on along the minus strand of JABUQX010011650.1, from coordinate 14,644 downwards.
TGGGGTTTAGGCTGGAAACCCCCGACGGGGGATGGTTAATTTGATTGTTGGATGTTGTTATGGGCTCCACCCTTTTGTTTAATTAAAACTTTTTGCTACTTTTAATTTACTTTTTTCCCAAAAATCATTTTAAAATTATGGCAGAACTTATCTCCTCCAACGGAATAGCCAGTTAATTTTTGGGACAATAAAAAAAATTGAATTTGGGGCTGGGAAAAAAAGGGCGTAAATATTCCATAGGGGGGAGGAAAATCCTTCTTTTTTTTTCCCCCACCAAAAACAAGTTACAGGGGCAAGGGAAAAACCCACGAACAAGGGCCTTTTCCCGGATCCCCTTTTTCCCTGGTAGGGGCTTTTTAGGGTTGTGGATGGTGGGCCTCGTGGAAAGATCCCCCGGGAACCCTCTACGGTTTTTTTCAAATTTTTTTGACCCCAATTGTTACCATACCGAACCACCCCTTATTGTCTTCCACGTGAAAGCCCGAGATTTTAACACCCCAATGGAAGAAAAAACGCCTCCTTTCAAGCGGTTGGGCGAAAAGGCTTCAAGATTCCCATTAAAAATTGGGCAAAAAGGGGGCCCCGGTTATTCAAAGTGAGGCCTAAAAGGGGGGGAACCCGGTTTTTTTTTCCTGTTTTACCCCTCAAGCCAAATGGGGGAAGAAGAGTTGATATTGGAATCGGAAAAAGGGGGAAACCCCATTTGGTGGAGGGAGGCATCGGATAAGCCTAGGCAAAGCTTATTGACGGAGGGGAAAAAGCGGGAGGGGGGAAAAACAAAACCTAGATACAGTATTTAGACTTAAAGATAGGCTTATACTTTCTCCTCCAACGAGAACAATTATCAATTCATTATTATTTCAATTTTGGGAAAAGGATATTAAAATTTTAATTTTCGAAAAAAAAATTTGAAAAAGGGAAGAGAAAAAAAAGGGAATATTACAAAGAATTGTATTGTTGGGACCAATGCGCATTACCTTAGCTTCTTAAGGGTTAAACGGAAAGGAAAACGAGGCGAAAATCCCGCAAAAGGCATTGCGTTCTTGTTTCCCAAACTAATTTGCCATGTTTCCAAGGTATTTCACCAAGAGGGGGGCATTTAAGGGTGGACCGCAGCAAGGAATCCAAAAAACCCCCTTTACGGGGGATTTTTTATATATATATATATTATATAATTATTATATTTATTTATTATAATAATTATATATTAATATAATATGATAATTATATATTATATACTATATATAAAAATATTTTATTTATAAATGATATTTATTTATATTTATTTCATTTAATATTTTTACCCGTATAATATATATTAAATAATTTAATAATAACTATATAATATATATATTTATTTATAATAAAGATTATAATATATATATATTAATATAATAATATATTATATATATATTATATATATATTAATATTATATATATAATTATATATTATATATATATATCATATATATATTCATCTAATGAAATAAATATATATAATATATAACATATATATTATTGAATTAAAATAATTAATAATAATAATAATTTAATAATAATAATAATTATAAATAGACATTTAAACAATTTAACAACAACCCATAAAAATAATTAACAAATTAAAACAATAAAAAACAATAAGGAAAAACAAATTAGAATATAATTAAATAAATAAAAAAAAATAATTTAATAAATAATAATTATAATTTAAATAATTTTTAAATAATAAATAAATTAATAAATTTTTCTTATGTTCATACAAGATAACGTCAACGAAAATTATGGAAATAAAATTTTATTTTTCTTTTCAGGTTGAAAAATAAAAATGAATAATATTAAAAATTTAACCTCCGATTCAACATCTACGAGTTCGAAAAAGGTTTTGTTCCACAAAAAAATTTTCTTTCCTTTGCTTCTCAGAGTTTTTAATTTTGAAAAAGGGTTAATTTCATTTTAAAATTAAGAGTCGCTTTTTCCTTGGGATACCTTTTTCCTTCAGTAAGTTGATTGCACCCGCTTTTTGGGGCGGGGTTTACCTCTTTTTCTTTTTCAAAAAAAGTATAAGAGGTTAATGCCTTCAAACTTGAAAAATATTAAATCTTATGAGGAGTAAACAATTAAGAAAAAAACAGGGTAAATTTCCAAAGTTTCGGTTAGGGATGTATAAAAAATCGCTTTTTAAACCCGCCTTGTTGCGGCTTTTGAATTTGGGCGGAAGAAATTTAGGCTTACGGGACATTTCCGAACGACACCCCGGGGGGAAAACAGGGACCGAAAGGTTTCTGTTCAAATCCCTTCGTTCGTAAAAGGGGAAACGAGGATAACATACCCTTTGCGGTCCCCCGTAAGGGGAGGATTTGGGGGGGGGGCCATTTCCCCCCCCCTAGAAAAATTAAATTGTCGTAGGGAAAGTCTGAAATTTGATTACGAAGGAAAATTCGGTTCCAAGGGGGGAATCGGATTTTTTTCTGAGTTCGAAAAAAAACCCCCCGGGCCCAAACTTTTTCGATTTTTTTCCGGCTCCGGTTTTCCGCTTCCGGGACTTCCGGGACCTTCCGACTTTTCCGGACCTCTGGACCTTTTTCTGCTTTTCCCGGCTTAAAAAAGCCTTTTTCAAGGGAAACGGCAAAGCTAAACCTTTTCGAACTTTTCGAATCTTATGTTCCTTTCTTTTATTTCAATCTGAAGCCGCCGAATGAAACCTTTTGGGGTTTCAGGGCCTTTTTTCAGAAAAGTTTTTCTTATCTTATTTTATTTTATTTATTTTTTTATTATATTTTTGTTTTATTTCTATTTAAAACTCAAATTTAATAGAAAAATTGTTATTATTTATTAATTATTTATTGTATTAATTTTATTATTTATTATTATATTTAATTTATTATTGAAAAATTAAATTTTTTTAGGGAGTATAAAAATAAAGACTTTCAAGGGCCTTTTATTTGGAATCTAAATAAAATTAAAATTTTTTTTTCTACCCATGGGTAGAAGCAGAGTTAAAGTTAATTTTTTTTTTTCATTTATTTTTAAGGTTAAAAAAAATTTTTGGAGTGGTTGTTAGGGGTGGTGACGGAAAACCTCATTGTTTAGCGAGGGTTACATTGGGGGGGACCATGCAAATTTCCCCCCCATGGGGGGATGTAGGCCCTTCCAAAAACAATTAATTATTTTGGCCGTAAAGAAAAAGGCTGAAAAAAAACTCGTTAATACCCCTTTTCAATATGAGGGTATTTTCTTTCATCGATATGAGTGTTAAAAATAAACGTACCACACCCCAAAAGGGGGGTTTCCTTCAAGGCCCCCCAAAAAAACTGAAATTATTGGGGACGAAAAACGATGAAAAACTCAATATATAAAAAACCTACATAGTCAGTTTCCCTCAAAAAACATCAATTATGGGTTTTTTTAAAAAATTTTTAGCCCGTTGCAACACCCCAAAAAAGGGGGGTCTTTCGTGGCCCCCCAAAAAACCTTTGAAAAAAAAAATTATTGGGGGGGACCAATAGGGAAACGACGGAAACCTTGGTATAAACATTCTTTTCTTTATGAGTATCCTCGATTACCAGAATAAAAGAAAATAATTTTCCAAAAAAAAAAAAAAAAATTAAAAATTTAAAAAAAAATTAAAAAAAAAATTTTTTTAATAAAAATTTAAAAAAAAAAATTATTAAAATTTTTTTTTAATTTTTAAAATTTAAAAAATTGTTTAAAAAATTTAAAAAAAATTAAAAAAAAAAATTTAAAAAACTTTTTTTATCTTAAGTATAAACAAAAAATTTTTTAACGTTTTTTATTAAAATCAAACAAGCCTTCCTGAGCATTCCCAGGGAGGCCTTCCTTGAAGCCTTTTCAAAGCCTTTTCCAAGAGCCTTCCCTGGGGCCTTCCAAGAACCCTTCCAGAAGGCCCCTCCCCCCCCAAAAACCCCTCCTCAGGAGCCCCCCCATTTCCCCTCATGACCCCCCTTTTTCCCCCAATCTATGATTCTATTGATTTTTCCCCATTGTCATAATTTTTGTAATTAAAAATAGCAACTAAAAACTGACATTTTAATTTTTTTTTTTTTTTATATGTTTAAAGTAGTTTTATTTTTTAATAAAAAAACGTTTACCCGCTTTTTTCATATTTATAAAACAAAAAATTTGTTTGTTTTAACAAACCAATAAAAAACCCTTTTTTTAATTTTCAGTGTTTTTTTTCAACCCCCACCCCCACCCCTTTCCCCCCCTTTCCCCCCTACCCCAAAATTTCCCTGGGAAACATTTTTACATTAAAAATTTAATATTTTAGCCAAAAATATACATTCAAATTCATGTGCTGATTTATAGTTGGCTGTTCTGCATGAAAATATATGCTAAAACGTAAACAAAAAGGTTTTTTCAAACAATCAATTAAAAAGGGGCCAACAATAGGAATTTCACCGAAATGCCGAATTAGCGGAGGTCGAAGCATCTTATTATTTATTCATATGGCGGTTTATAACTGAAAATTAAAGAAGAAATGTTATACAAGATATAGTACTTTAAACAACAGTAAAAACCGCAAAATCATTGATTTGTGGGGGAAAAAAACGTTAAAAAAAATAAAAAACACTTTTTGCTAAAAAAAAACAATTTTCAAAGATAATTTTAAATTTTTTAAACATAGTAAACATTTAAAACCAAATATTTTATCCCCCAAACAAATTCTTGTTTGAAATTATTTCATTTTTCTGATTCAATTGGAAATATATGGGCCACGTAAACAAAGTTTTTTTTCACATTAAAATTAAAAGCAAAAACAATTTTTTTAATAGCATTCAATTTTTTTTCTTTGGAAACTTTATGAATATTTTAATTGTTTATTACTCACCAATATAGCATAACACATCTTTAAAAAAATAACATGTAATTAAAAACAGTTAAACATTAACCAAAAAAAGTTTCCCATACTTTAAACAACCACGTTTAAAGTAATAAAAAACCATTGGAAGGGCCGGGCAGAAAAGTATTTTTGACTTTTTACCCTTTTACTCTTTTAAATCCAAATCTTTACCCTTTTAAATCCAAAAATTAGCTTTAAAACAATATGTTATTGTATGAACCCTTTCTGTTGCATATTTTCATTTACTATTTCAATTGAATTATATACTAACGGTAAGAAACAAAAAGTTTTCACCATCAATAACACATCTGCATTTCATCCTGAACTATTGAAATTAAATGTTTACCAACCGAAAAAAAACCTAAACATACCCTTAACCGCTCGAAATAAACTTGGGGCTAAAAACAATAACAAAAGTTTTTTCCATATTACAAACAACTAAGGCAAACTAACATTTTTTTTTGCGTTTACAGGAACGAAAACAGGGTTACGAAGGCTGAGATGAGGGAAAAATATTTCATTTAACAAATCAGTAGGGCGATGTGCTGTGTTTGGTTTATTTTTAATTTATTTATTTTTTAAATATATTTTTGTCATTTCCACTTTTTAAAACTTTTTTGGCGTAGAAAAAACTTTATTTATTTTTTTTAAATTCCTTTCTTTTATAACAGTTTTCTATGTTCAAAAAAACTTTTATATTAGTTTCCACTTTGTTTCACTTAACAACTTTTTTTTTTTAAAAAACTAGTTTTGTTTTAATTTGAATTTTCCTAAAAAACTTTTTTTTTGTTTTTAAAAAAAATTTTATGTTAATTTTTTAAATTCATTTCTTTAAAAAACTTTTTGTTTTAAAAAAAACTTTTGACTTATTTAATTTTGTTCTTTTAAAACTTTTTTGCATAACTAAAAAATTTATTTTCTTTTTTATGGTTATAACGTTAAATTTACATTTTTTTGCATTTACACTTTTAAAAAAACAGGTAAAAAAATTGGTAAATCCAAACCCAAGATCTTGAATTTTTTCAAATTCCTCAAAAAACTCAGTTCTTATAATATTATAGAATTAATCTGGATTGAAAAACACAAGTATAAAAAAACCAGGCTGAACATAACAAAAGTTTTACCCTCAGTAAAGTTAAACTTACGAAAAATAACATTTAATTAAAACCCACAACCCGGCAAAAGCCAGGTAACGAAATAAACAGGCCGCCATCCCTATTATAGCGAATTGCTACTAATAATGATTCGCTGAATTCGCTGAATATGCGAAGTAAAAACCAAAGTTTCAATCTTATGCCATTTTTAATTTTAATTGAAAAATGAAAATAAATAAAATACCATTAAAAAAAACCATACGTTTTTTATTTAAAACAATATTTAATTCATGATCTTATGTAGAATGATGCAGTGTAGTATTAAAAATGTGAATGGCAAAGTTTCTATATATTTCTTTCCACCACACACTGGAGTATATGAAAAAAGGATGTTAAAGTTATAAAAATTAGGTGCACATTCTGTGACTCATTCATTCGGGCATTACCCAACCAGGTTTTTTTCATTAAGGCACGGGGGCAAAATCTTTTTTCGGTCCAGAAGGAAGGGAAAGAAAACGTTTAATTTCTCCTTTGGGCTGGAATAGTTGGTTTAATGCGCTCCCCTTGTAATATTTTTTTCGCCATTATTATGGTTTTAAAAAAAACCATTGTTTTTTCCTTTGAAAAAATTCTAGATTTACCGTGTGGGGGCTATATGGAATTTAAAGGGTCCCATTCGAGTAATGGGGTTTCCCGACATCTTTAAAAGATTGGAAGGAACATTAATTCGTTTTTTTTGATTTTAATCCAAAGTGTAATATTTTTTTAAGATGGGAATTGAACAGTTGAAAAAAAACCTATAACATTTGTTACGCTTCGGGATGTGGAACAGGGGTTCGAGGGGGTTTCCAAAGGTGGCGTTACCATTTTCCCAATACTTTTTTTTAAAACCATTCTGTCTGTAATGAAAAAAAAAAACCCTTCTATTTTTCTATTATAAAAAAACCCTCTTCCCAAACCTTGTTTCCAACCCTATAAGTTCAAAAATAAAAGGCGAATCAATTTTTTTTTTCAGATTTGGGACCCCCCAATAAAAATTACCTTTAACCCCCAAGGCTTCCCGAAAAGAGGTTTGTAATCGGGGACAAATTCTTGATTGAATTTCTTTCAAACCGAAAATGAAAATAAAAAAAGTCTTTATTAAATTGCCAAACCTTTCCGGGAATGGGGAATTTCAGGTTTTAAGATTATTTATTCGCCTTCCAATTTGGTTTGACGAAAAAAATATAAAAAAATACCCACCAATCGGTTTGGGTAACAACTACTAAAAGTTTAATTTTTGTAACATGAAATTTATTATTGAGAAATAAAATTTACACAAAAGCCTAAACAAGGCGAAAAAAATCTTTTTTTTTTTACTTTGAAAACAAAAAAATCGATTGTATAAAAAAAACCCAGGGACTCCAAAAAAAGGTAATTTTGAAGGATTCTTTCTTATTCGACCAATCAGGAAAGGGAGGTTAAAAAACAAGTATTAGGGATTGTTACGAAAAACGAAACCATAAATTGGGGTTAAAAATTAAAAAACCATGAAACCCCAAAGCGGGCTATTACCTTAAATCGGTTTTTCTGGTTTCGTGTATTGATTATATTTCTTCCGATTTTCTGAGGTTTTTAAACCCCCCATTTTTCGGGAAATTTTTTTTTCCCATTTTTTTTTTTTCTAAATTCGTATTTGTTTATTTTTTCGAAAACCCCTTTGCCGTTTACGAAGAGTCTTATTCATTATTTGTATCTGTAATTTTTTTTCCTGTTTTTCATTAGGAGTTTATTAGGGATGTTCACGGTACTGGGAAAATTTGTTTTCAAAAAAATCCCCCTCCCCCATTTTTCGAAAAAAAAACATATTATTGGGGCAATTAACCGTTTATGATTTTCTCGTTTAAATTCCATGTTCGAAAAAAAAAACCCCCCATTAAAGCAATTTTACAAAAAGTTTGTTATTGCAAACATAACAAACATAACAAATTTATTAAAAAAACAATTTTTATTTTTTTTGCTAAGGTCCTTATTGGTTTTTATCACGTCTTCTAGCAATAAATTTTTTTTAAGGAAAAAAAACCCTAAAAACAAATAAATTTAATTCATTATGTGAAAATATAAGACTGTATTCATAATAAGTAAATAAAAAATAAAAATTTTGCTTTAAAGATCTATTTTTAAACAAGGTGTTTAAAAATTTTCTTATTTACAATTGAATCAAAAGAGTATACGTTTACCGCAACAAAAGCTTTTGCCTTTAATTTTAAAAGGCTAAAAAATAGGCATTATTTCTGAAAAATGATTAAATATTAATTGTAAAGAAAAAGGGGGGGGGGGGACAAAAAAAAAAACCTTTTAATCCCAATCAATCTCATCACTGGGAAATAAAAAACCGTTAAAACATTTAACCCAAATTTTCTCTTGCCAATTTAGTTATTAGCTTTAAACTTAAAATTCCAAATTTCCTGCAAACGAAGTTGGTCAATAGCATTAATTGCAGAAACATTTAATTTGTTTCCACGAAAGCATAAAAATTCTCTAAAACATTTTAGGGAACCTTTTTTTCTCGTTCACTCGTGGACGAGACTTTCTAGCCCATTTTTCACTTATTACAGTTAAACATTTAGTAAACATTTAACAAAAAAAAATTTATTTCATAAACCTAAAACCTATTTTATTTCAACTTGGGACCAACTAAAAATTATTATGCTAACTTTACCCCAAAGGTTTTTCCCCCACATTTTTCAAAATAAAAAGGGCTAAAAACATATTCAGAATAAACTTAGGGATTATAAAAATGCAATATTAAAAACTTTTCTCAAACCTTTTAAACCAAACATTTTTTCTTAAAAAAAAAACGGGAATAAAAACAGTTAAAAAACCATGTTCTTTTTTAACAACAGTTTATAAAGTAACTAAAAACAATTGCATAAAACAGGACGTTTAACCTATCTTCCACCCACTGTTTTTTTTTTCCAAAAAACAATAAATTCTTCTGTTTAAAAACATATTCACTTAATTTTTTTACAACTAGCATAGTAAACATTAACAAAAATTAAAGTTACCAATTTTAATTTAAACCTAATTAGTTCACCCAGAAACCCAAAACAAAAAAAATATATTTTTTTTTGGCTGGTAACCATATACTTTTTCATACAATTAAAAAAAGCTAAAACAAAATCAATATCCCCCTTAAATTAAGGGAAATTTTAATGATTTAAGGACAAAAAAATTTAACATTAAACCCCTTCTATGATTTACACATGCTTAAACATAAAACAAAGTTCCCCAATTAACTTAACCAGGGCACTTTAAAAGTAACTAAAACAATTTTGGCATAACAGAAACGAAAACATTGTAACGAAAGGGCGGATTTGGTTTCCCTGTTTTCCCCGCTTAGGAAAGTATTTCAGAATTACAAAGTCGGAGGGGAAATTGTTTCCAAAAACTCCTCCCCACCTTTTCGAAGCATTATGGAATTTACCAAATAATTCTTTTTTGGTTGTTTTTCGAAAGACTTAGTTTGTCCTTTATGTTTGGATGTGTGTGAATTTTGACAAAGGGTTTTTTTTAAAAACATAACAATTTATTAAAAACATTTCATTGTTTTTGCTTAATTTTTTTTATGGCTTTTATAAAAAAAAAAAAAAACAAAAACTCGGAAAAAACCTTTTTATTTTAAAATTTTATTTCTGTTAAAAACTTTTTTTTTTTTTTCTTTAAACAAAGGGAAAACCTTTTTTTAATTTTTAAATTTTTATCGTTTTTAAAAAACTTTTTGGTTTTTACTAAAAATTTTTTTATTCTTTTTATTTTTATTACGTTTGAAAAAAAATTTTGTTTTACAACACAAAAAGCAAGGTTAAATCCCCCTGCTCGCATCCAAACTTTCCTAACCTTCTATTCCTTCTTGTTTTCTTCCTATTTCCCATTTCTGATTTTCTAATTTCCCGATTTTCTATCGAATCTATTCGGATTTCAAGTTCACATTGCAATTTTTGTATTCATTTTGGATAAAATAAAGTTTATCAAAGGTTTTTTTTTGCAAACTAAAAAAAAAAAACAAAATAAAGTTAAAATAAAAAACTTTACATACAAAAAAACGTAAACCTACCTTTTTTCACCCAACTTTGTCATTAGCTGATCACTGACTAGGCGCTCCAAAGTTAAATTTTATATTTAAACCAACAAAAAGGTAATATTTAAAACTTAAATTATACCAACCCATTGACTAATTAATATTATAAATAGACAAAAGTTTTGGAATATATGCTTAAAAACGTAACCAAAAAAAAAGATTTTCACATTTTCAATTAAAGGCAGGGCATAGGCCAAATTCACCTGAACTAATGAAAATATAATGGTTTTAAACAATTCCAAAAAACCTTTAAACATTTACCCCTAAGCGTTTGAATTAAAAACTGTTTAAACATTAACAAAAAGTTTCAACAAATTACCAAAAACATTGAAAGTAACAAATTTTGTATACAAAAAACGTAAAACCTAAAGTGTTATTTTCTAAAACCAATTCCCTCTAAAACCAATTATCTTGATTTTTTACATTTAACATTAGTAACAATTTTAAACAAAAAAAATTATTCATGGGACCTAAGAAACCTAAATTATTCATACAGGGGGGACCAAACGAATTAATTATTTTTTGGGCTTAGCAAAAAAACCCCCAAAGTTTTTCACATTAAAATTTTAAGGACCTTTTACCATTAAGCATCAGCTGAATTTAAGGGGGGGAGAATTAACGTCGCCATCAACAAGAGTGCATTTTCCCCTTAAAAATATGGGAAAAATTTTAAAAATTTTTTTAACGTTAAAACCCAAAAAAGCAGCAAACTTTAAAACAAACAAAGTACCTTTCAAAAGAGTTGCATACAAAACGAAACCTATTTATACTTTTTCCAAAAAAAGCAATAATCTTCGTAAAAACCCCATTATTAAACGTTAAATCTTTACCATTGACCAACAAAAAACAACCAATTTTAAGGCAAAAAAAAAAGTTTTTTATTCATAACCCCTTTGGCCGATTATTTCATAGGAAACCCGGGGGGAACCACCGAAAGGAATATTGTAGGGTAAACGTAACAAAAGCTTTTTCTTACAATTTTAATCCATAGTAAATATTTAACAAAAATTTTATCTAAAAAACCTTACCTAAATTTACCTTTCATTCCTTACAAATAATTTGCAAAAAACATTTAAAAAACCCAAAGTTATACATAAAACATAACATAAAACATAAAAAACAAAAGTTTTTATTTCCCAAAAAAAACATAACAAAAAAATAAAAACCCAAAGTTTTAACAAAACATAGTACACAAAAAAATAAAGGTTTCTTATTATTTTACTAAAAAAAAAAAGGGGGTTTTTTTTTAAATTAAACGTTGCCAAATTCTTTTTCCCACATTAGTTTTAAAAAGCTTAAACAATAAAGGCATTAACCCAGAACTAAGGGAAATATAAGGGAACAATTGGAACAAAAAAAAAAACCTTAAAACACACATTCAAACCTAGTAACAATAAAAATTGGGTTAAATCCATTAAATTTCATGGCAATTCAAATATACGGTATTCAACTTGATACTTCTATTTCCTCCCATTAACTGCATTTAAAATATTCCGAAACGTCAACTCAGTATTTTCTCTGAAAAAAATTATTCTTTAAATAATAAATTAAACATGTTATTCCTCCCTCACTGCGAAAACTGTCAATTCAGAGTGAGTATAAAAGTGAATAACAGCTGACATAGCAGACCGGACTCAGGAAAGTCTTCACATTCAAAAATAGTTGTCCAGAAACCATAGACACGCTGAAATTCACGACACGATATTGAAACAGACTGGTACCTTTATTTAAATTAGATTTCACAACACATATCCTAGCAACAAACATGACGCATCAAGTTAATATACAGAGACATTGCCAAAGTAATGAAAATTTTTTTTGGTGAGATTTGATCCAAAGTTGCTGAAAACGAAAGCAGTAACTCATCAAGCAGTTAGGTTGACCACGAAATTAAGACTCGCTTCAAACAGAACTTTGAAGAAACAAAGAGCATGACTGAGTGTAAAATATGTAAGGTAAACACAGTTATCCCTGTAAAATCGCAGAATGCCTAATACTGATAAATATTCGTTCTTCTTTTTCAAATTTTATTTTCGAATCCAGTCAAGGTAGTTTTCCATACGTTTTAATATTGTCTCTAAATATCAAATTTTTATATTGTACTTTCATTAATATATATATATATATATATATATATATATATATATATATATATATATATATATATATATATATATATATATATATATATATATAATAATAATAATAATAATAATAATAATAATAATAATATTTATATATATATATATAATAATATATATATATATATATAATAATATATATATATATATAATAATATATATATATATATATATATATATATATATATATAATATAATATATATGCATATATGTATGTAAAAATTCATGAGTATTTGCTGCTGCTCAGTATAATAATATATGCTCATATACGTACATACTCAACAGCAGTAGCCATATTAGTAGTAGTAGTAATACATTCAATGTAATTAACCAATATGTATATACATAATATATATAATAATATATGTATATGTATATATATATATATATATAATAATATATAGTAATAATAATAATAATAATAATAATAACAACCATATATATTATAGTATCAGCCAGTATCAGTAACATAGTAATGCCAATATGCAGCAATGCCAGCTGCTGCCAGCAACAACCATGCCTAGCTTGTATATGGAAACCGCCAACCTTAGTATGTAACTATGCTGTACTGTATGTAATAATATACAGCCATATGTAACCAATAACAATAACCAGTAACATTTCAGTACACTCCAATAATACTAATTATAATTTTATAATAATATATATGTATATAATATATATATGTATAAGGAGATTAATATATGTAATATAATATGTAATATATATATATATATAACAACATAATAATATATATATATATATATATATGTATATATATAACTAATAATATAATAATAGCCATATATATATATACTTAACAATAACAATCTGAACAAATTATAGATTAAAAACAATACTGTATAATATATAATTATGTATAACAATATATATATATATATATATGCGATATATATAATAACTAAAAATACAAGTATATATATGTAACGCAATAAATTACCATACGAGTCACGAATAAGTAATTACCAACAATAATAATAGGTTACAATAATATATATATATATATCTATACGCTTTATTGTAATCAGTTACTTCATGAAAGCTTGTGAATGGCACCGGGTTAGGTACCTAATTATGTTGAAGCGGGTTAGCTCCTAAAAGTTATATTCGAGACTATGCTCTTATTATCAGAAGAAGGTTCTTTTGTCCTTCGAGAAATATAATATTCTTTAAAATATTATTCTTTATATTTCTCTGCGTATTTATTATACCTCTATACTAACTCCAATCGTAGGTCTGATAAGTATTTACTAAGATATATTCTACCTATATAATATAATGCTTTTGATAATGTTTTAAGTGAGAGAAAACATTTATACAGTTATTGTATATTACTTCACTAAAACATATAATATTTAAATACTTATATTTATTTACACTGATTAAATATGCTTGTAGCCAAAAGCATAATAAAAGTGAAGACTACATTTTATCTTAAAATATAATCTAAAATTTTAGAGATAAAATTACAAAAAAGTAAAGCTACATTTTAGAGATAAAATGAAGAAGCCAAAATATTAAAGCAACATTTTAGAGAAAAAATGTAGAAGCCCTGCAATTATAAAGAAAATATATATATCCACAATGAAATATATATATATATATATATATATATATATATATATATATAATATATAATAATATATATATATATAATATATATGTATATATATAATATATATATGTATAATAACATGTAATAATAACAGCAATAACTATAATAATATGTATATAACATATATAATATATACATGGATAATCTTAAATGTACATGGATAATAATAATATATGTATATATATATGTAATAATAATATATATGTAATATATAATATAATAACATAATATATATATAATATGTATAATATATATAATAATAATATATATATATACTCTTTCTTATATCTTATATATTAACAACAATTATTAGATTTTATATCAGTTTATTAAATAAAGATCAGCATATTACGCTCATCAGAATATAAAGATCAGCACAATACGCTCATCAGAATATATAAAGTTCAGATTCAGAACTTGAAGAAATTCTAAGAAGAATTGAATATTGGCCAGTGCAATAATAGTTTAGATTATGTGCACTGCAAGTTAGAATATTTAAGAAATTATACTCTTGAAAGCCCAGGGTCTTCACTATAACTAGAATAGTTAGTTAAATAGTGGGATGTTACACTAGATTATTTTTTAAGCTTATTGAGAAAAGTTTGTTTTCCCAAGCTTAAAACGAAGTAGTTGACCCGTCTATAAGCTTTCTAGAATATGTTAAATTAAATGCACTGACAGAACGATATTTGATCATTTGAATATATGAGAATAAACTTTTAACTTGCACGAAGCTTTACAGTGAAAATTGTTACCGGCACGAAACCTTACAACGAATGATTTCCAATGAG
>JABUQX010011649.1:40000-51459 GCA_015478945.1 Trachelipus rathkii | reverse complement strand
ACCAGAAGAGATCTTTGCTTCAACCAAAAAGGAGTGATATAGTAAGCATTAACCCCTGCTTATTGCATTTTACAATTGATTCAAAATGTGTTATTAATTAAAATGAATTTTCTCTCAAATTCAGGCATCCAACGAGTTTCTCAGAATGTAATTGACTTTTTAAAATTCATGACTTTGAAAAGTAGCTAAACTTTGATCCTCTGCATTCAATGACTGATTTATTTAACGGTGCTGATTGAATTTTATATTTTTTCCCTAACTTGTTAAAATTATTATTGAAATCCTTTACTTTTTATTAATGATTATTGATAATTTAAACTTGTTCATAAGTCATGAACTGAGCACTTTCGATGCCTTTTCGGAACGCATTTCTGAGAAAAATCAATCACAATTTCATAAAATAATAGTTTATTGGCGTTAGAGAACTAATTGGCAACCATGTTTGTCACTCTTTTCTTTTTCTGCAACTACTAACATGATGAAGAATTTTAAAAACTTCAATGTTGTCTTAAAAGATACAAGGAAATAATGAGCAAGTATTGTTAAATAAAGTTTTAATTTAATTTTGGGTATCGGTTTGCCTCATCATATGGTTGGTAGGTAGTAGTTTTCACTTGCGATTTTTAATGGATAGCTGGTAAAATATTGAATAATTTGGGAATTATTTAAACATTGAATACATTTAGTAGTAATTGGCCGTTTTTTTTTTCTTCAACCAATTATTTTGTCGTGTGTTCTGTATAAAAATTTGTTTGGAAACGCTCACTTATTTGCATGGACGCATAGTATTAATATAGTAGAGATATATTTATACTGTGGTATAATATATTATATTATAGTACTTCAATCTATTTTATAATTTAGGACCATTTTGTGATCTGTGTGGTGTGTGTGTGTGTGTGTTGTGTGTTTGTGTGTGTGTGTGTGTGTTCTTGTGTTATGTGCACTGTACCTTTCGCTGGAAAATTTCCCGCCAAAAATAAAACAGATATAATATGACTTTGAATATAACAAAAGTTTATTTTTTAATCACAAATACTTATAGTTATTTTGAGTTTGGTGTTTGGAGCTTCCACATAAGGTTATAGGTTGGAGGATGGTAATATATAAAATGCAGCCAAATCTAAGAGTATACTTGATGAAAAATCAGTTAACAAAGAAACCCCAATGTCTCGCTATAAAAATCAATACAATAATTAGCAGCTTTGAACAAGGCTTTACATTGGTATTTATTTGATAAAAACAATAAATTAAAAGGAGCGCTTGCAATTCAGTTGCCTTTGTAAATATGGCGCCGATCGAAGTGGAAGCAACGCTTTCGATGCTGACAAAATGCTAAACATAGTATAAATATAATAGTGTGGTTACTCACCTATTAATTTCACACTTGCGAGCTGATATAGGTCACATGACCTCGGGCACTACAGGTACCCCCCCCCCCTGCAGTGCCAAAGGCACGATAACTTAATCAAGGCCTTAATCTAAGAAGCGAGCCGGCCATCGTATACGCCTACCTCTGCTCGATAGTCTAGTAGGAGCTTGGGATGGAGTCTGGACAGGATTCCCAGTTTGAGAACGTGTCATCGGGCGAGTCGGAACGTATGCTTGTGTCGTAGGAGGAGCTCAAGGTGGAGCTGGAGGTGAAGAATCCTGAGCCGGAGTGGAGGAAGGCAAGGGTGACGATGACCGTACGGGTGGAGTCTGAGCCGGTCGTATTAGTGCTGTTGGCTGAGGAGGAGGAGGTGGAGGAGGAGGATAGGAAGGATGTATGCAGGAAAGGGATGAGGAGGGACGGAGGAGGAGAAGAAGGACGGAAGAAGGCCAAACCACAGCACAATACGATTATTGCGGGCGGTTTTTGAGTCCTTACGTACAGGAATTAAAGGACACTGCGTCTATTTTTTTGGGTCCCCCGCAGTGCTATACTGTCGCACACAGCGGCTATACCGTCACCAACTGCGATACTGGGAACATCAACAGCGGTCATACTGTACCACGCACGGCGATACTGTGACAACTATATATATCATATATCTATATATATATATATATATATAACTATATATATATATTATATTATATATATATTTTATATTATATATATATAGTATATATATACTATATATATATATATATAATATATATAATATATAATATATATATATATAATATAAATATTAAAAGATAAATAATATAAAAAATAATAATAATAAGAATGGCAATTAATAATAATAATCAATAATAAAAATATAAGAATAATAATAATAATATATAAAAAATAATAATAAATAATAAAAAATAATAATAATAATAATAATAATAATAATAATAATAATAATGAATAATAATATAATAAAAATAATATCTAATAATTCAAATAATAAATTAAAGAAGTCTTTTAGGTTCAGGGGTAAACTACCGCCGCAGACCCCGCGGTGCGGGGGGGCCCACGCAGGTAAAGGGGCCCAAAATTGCGAAGAGCAAACAAATGAAATAATAAATGAAATATGAAAAAATACATAATTTACAAAATCATATATATATATATATATATTATATTATATATATAATATATAAATAAATATATATATATAATATATAATATATTAATATATATATATATATTATATATATTTATAATATAAAATTTTTATATCGAATTTTAAAAAGGGTTTTTTTTTTTAAAAAAAAAAAAGGAAGGGGGAAAAGCATCCCGCCCCGACTATATCAAGCCCTGGAAAATTTGATGTTTGCGATCGGACAAGTGGGAAAAAAAATACCCAATATTTCCCTTTTTCAAACATTTGAATTTTTGAAAAGGTGAAAAATTGGATATTTTTTTTTTACTCATCAGATCAACATCAAATTTTTCAGGGCTTGTACAGTGGGGCGACATGCATCTTTTTACTTAGATAATTTTTTTTAAAATTTTCAAAAAAATTTTCTTGAAAAATTTTTTTCAAAAAAAAAATTTTTTTTTGAAAATTTGTTTCAAGAAAAAATTAAAAACTATTGACATATAAAAATAAATTATCTAAGTAAAAAATGTGCCTCTCCACCGACTACATATTCCCTGGAAAATTTCATCCCACTCGGCCCGAACAGGAAATAAATTATCGTTAATTTTTTCATTTCAAACATCAAAAAACGTGGGTTTTGGAATTGACAACGCTGAGCACAAAACTCAAAAACTCGAAAAATCCTCTTTGTCTATTGGTAGGTAATGGACCTATCTCATGCATATTTCAATTAGTTTGAAGCCTTTTCGATAAAAAATCTGGAAGTTTGATACGAAAAATGTCAAAAACATGGGTTTTGAAAAATTAAAATTTTGAAGAATTGACTACAGTCACAGAAAAACAACGCCCGAAATACAACATTTTTAGGGACATAAAAGCTACAGTTTTTGGTGTTTTTATGGGTCAAAATCGGCTGAAAATTTAGAATTTTTATGTCCATTTTTAGGGGGAGGAAATTGGGCTCAGCCCGAAGAATAGTTGCATCTCCCTGAAGAAAAATTTGTGGTTTTTAATAACATAACAAAGAAGTGCCGAAAACAACTGTAAAAAAATAAATAATTAAGGTATTAGATAACAAAAACATTAAATTAGATAAATGCAGAGGTCAAGGCTATGATGGTGGAGCAAATCTGCGAGGGAAATAGTTCAGGGACTTCAAGGCTTCGTATGTAGAAATTGTTCTCAAATGCAGCAGACATTCATTGTGCAAGCTCTATAAATTTAAATTTAATTGGACTAATGAAATCTGTAAAAGATATAATGGCTCTTCAAAAATTTTATAACAAAACTGGAAAAAGTATATGTGTATTTCAGTTCTAGTACACCTCGGTGGCAAGGAATTAACAACTGTTCAACAAATAACGAATGCATCACAAAACACTAAAAAATTGTGTCCAACCAGGTGGTCATCCAAGTATGATTCCTTACTTAGCAATAAAAATACATTTCAAAAGAATTTGCGCAGTTCTTGATCTCATTGATTATTTTCTGAGTAAGAAGTTAAGTGATAATGAAACGAAGCCTTGGTTCAAGGCAAGCAGTTAGAAAATTTTGGAGTTTATTCTCATGTCTTGTGTTTCCAAAGTAGTATTTGGAAAGCAAATCAATGTTGTCTCAAAAAATATTGCAAAGTCCAAATACAGATCTTCAGAAAGCAACTTACCTATTTGGACAAGCAAAATCAAACTTATGTAAGACAAAAATTTGAAGATGTAGTGAGAGAAACTACGGAGTTAGCACATCATTGGAACATTGAATCAAAAATTACTTCTCTCTAGATCGTTCAAAATACTGTAGAGTATTAAAAAGTTTTTTGATGAGCTTTATCTTATGAAAGAATTGATAAGACGCATTGAAAGCCTCTCCTAGAATAAGGTTTTCAATACAATCTCTTGATATATTATAAACAGCATAACCTACCTCGGTTTCATTAGCATGAAACAATGTTAATGGAGTTTTATTTTGCATTTCTCTCTTGCTCCTGCAGCAAGAGCAGAGCTACGAAATGAAAAGTTACAAGAAAAGGCTACAAAACTGGTAAAAATACGATTTAGATTTATTTTTCGGTTTATGAACAATTAATCCACCTTCAAAGCATTAATGACTACAAAAGTGAAAATGAAAAATATGGTAACTATTTCATAAATTGTAAGCAAACTTTTTTTTTTTATCGTAGAAAACAGCTGCTTAGCAAATAGCTTACCAGACTTGTGTACAGCAGTTCAGTTTTGTAATTTGACGTTACTAGTACATCTGCAACAGCTGAAAGGTCGTTTTCAAAGCTCAAGTTAATAAAAAGTTTTTAAGGAACAATATACACAAACAAGGCTAAGTGCATTGGGCTTTATTAAGCATTGGCAAAATGATGTCGTACTCTTCGAATCTGAAAGAAGTGGTTTTAATAAATTCATGGCAATGAGCCAAAAAACGTTTTGGTAAACTATAAGCATTCATCCTTTCGACAATTATTTTGACCAAAGTCGAGAACAGGATTCACGAATTTGGTAATTTAACATTCTTGCTTCATTAATTTCTTTTCTTGTATATATATAATATATATATTATATATATCTATATATATATATTATATTATATATATTATAATATAATAATATATATATATACTATAATATTATATATATATATATATATATATATATATATATATATTATTATATTATATATATATATCAATAACTAAGATTTGAACTTATTTTTTGGAGGAGGGAGGGGGAAATCAATTATTTAAGTAAAAGATAGTAATAATATATTTGGAAGCAGAATGTAAAAAGATGTTTTTGAGAATTTGATTAAATTATTTTTGTACAAAAAAGTGAAAAGTTTTTAATACATGTTTTTTCCCTTTTAAAGAACATTTATACTCATTTTTACAGATTCTTTCCAAAAATGTAATTACTTTTTTATGCAAATATCTAATTTCTCCAATAAAAAGAAGTACTAATAATGAAATACATATAAGCATATATATATAATATATATATATATTATATATATATATATATAATATATGATGATATATATATACACATATTGGATGTTTGGCAAAGGGTTCGACAAACTCCGCATGTGTGGAGCCTTTTTTTTTAATTAAGCACTCATTTATCGTACAAAATCGAATTAAAGAAGTACTTTTAGGTATTATTTTCGATGATCGTTATTTTTATATAATGTAGTTTATTTTTCTCCCATTTTTTTAGGTATATAAATCTTTTTTAAATCATTGTAAAACTAAAGTTCTGTCCTGTTATAGACCCAATTTTTGGTGATTTCATTTATTTGAGTTACAGCTTTTATTTTGGTTTTCTCAGATCTAAAGGAATTTTATGGTCAACTAAAATAATTTAGTTATTGTTTTTCTTTTCTGAGCTTTATTAAGTTTATTTTATCAGTTCTTTATTATTTTTATATCTACTATATAATATTATTTAAGATAAAATCATTATTTATTCATTAAATTATTTAATTAATTATTTAATTATTTAAATTATTAAATTATTCACTGCTTATGACTTTTTGAGCTTCTCACAAAATTCGTCGCTGAAAGCCGACCATAATTTTTCTATGAGCGAAGGCTGGATCACCTACACTGTAGTAGCTTGCTGATTTTATATATGGATTTTTTATATACTTTAACTAAATTTAAATTTACTGAATTTGCTTTTCTAGCAACCTATTTTGTGTTTTCAATAACAAATCCATTTCAAAACTAAATGCCAGTTTACCCACCTAAACTTTACAATTACCCACTTAATAAGTGTTAACAAATAAAATATAGAGCATTAAAAAGTAAAACCCTTTTGTGCAGATGCAGTTATTCCCAACAAGACTTTTCCGATTTATTCAAGCTCATATTTTAACTGCTACAATATATATGTTTGCCTGCTTGGTTCCTTTTACTTCTCGAAGCAGTATTATGGTCTCTCTCTCTCTCTCTCTCTCTCTCTCTCTCTCTCACTTTCTCTTCTTGACCAAATCCCACCAGTGGCGTGACTCTTCTCTCTCTCTCTCTCTCTCTCTCATCTCTCATCTCTCTCTCTCTTCTCCTCTCTCTCTCTCCTGAATTTTTTCGACCAAATCCTCATCAAATAATTTTTTTTCAGCTATAGCCATTAATATTCTCGCATTTTTTATCTTTTTTCTTAATTCTTTACTCGCGTGTTGCAAATAGATTTGAAAACAATGTAGAGTATTGCTAACAAGTTCGTTAACGGGATTATTATTATTATTATTATTATTATTATTATTATTATTATTATTATTATTATTATTATTATTATTATTATTATTATTATTATTATTATTATTATTATTATTATTATTATTATTCTACAAAAATTTTAAAAAAAAAAAATTTTTTTTGTTCTGAGGATTTTCCCGTTGGTTGCGAATCTTTAAGGTAAAGGTGGCTCCTTGCTTGCAAAAATTTTATATTGTGCTTTTTATTTTTCAATCCCTAAACGAAATATTTTACGGAACTGCACCAAGCATTTTGGCGGCCTTAAGTAAGGATTTTTACTGTCCTGTACCAAGCATTATTACGGCCCTGCACTAATGATTTTTTACTGCCCTGCACTCAGCATTTTTACAGCCCTGTAATGAGCATATTTTATACCTGCCCTGCACTAAGCAATTTTTTTACTGCCCTGCACTAATCATTTCCACTGCCCTGCACTAAACATTTTTTTAGAGCCCTGCACCAAGCATTTTGACGCCCCTGTACCAAGCATTTTCACTGCCCTGCATTAAGCATTTTTTTAGAGCCCTTCACCAAGCATTTTGATGGCCCTGTACCAAGCATTTTGCTGCCCTGCACTAAGCATTTTTACTGCCCTGCACTAAGCATTTTGACAGCTCTGTACTAAGCATTTTTACTCCCCTGCACTAAGCATTATAACGGTTAATAGAAGGCTGATGAGTCCTAAGAAATTTCGTAGAAAGAATAAACAACAACTATTGTTTATAACACCCCATCGCATGTACAGTGTTAGTTAATTTAATAGATCTTTTATCGGTATTATTAAAATACGAGTATTTGTAAAATTAAATAACTTATTAAATATATATTATATACTAATATAAAGCAATTTTAAATAAATTTATTTTTTATTTTTAATCTTGAAAAAAAAATTAATAGATAGTTAGGAAAAGCATCAGTAAATATTTTTTCGTGCAAAATGAATGCAATAGCAACAAGAAGACTTTGTTCCAGCCATGAGTGCTGGATAAATTAATAAATATTTCTTCAACATCGCAAGCCTACATAACCTAAAATTAATATATATATATAATATTACTTATATATATATTACTTACGTATATCATATATATATATATATATATATACTAATATATAATATAGTATATTATATATATATATGATAATATATATTAATACTACTATATTATATATATATGATAATATATATAGTATATTTATAGTTTTAGTTTTAGTTATTTTTAGGTTTAGGCAACCAAATCACACTGTGACAAGCCATAATTATCTCATCCTATAGTACCACATACCTCAGTAAGATATTAAAAAGGACACAAGTCACACTGGTAATAAAAAACCAAGCAAATTGAAAAGAAAAACAATGTCCTCTTTAATTGTGATTTATTGATACAAATTGTAGAATATATTTTATAACAAAAAGAAAAATGGCTTCTACAATACTTTGGTACAGAGGTACTACGGCAAATATAGCAAGTCTAGCGATGAAAGGTTATGTGATAAGTGAAAGTTGTGGTTTGACTTACCCAAACGCTTTTTGGCCGTTCTTCACTGGTCCTGGCTACTCTCATCTATAATAACATCTTTATCAAGTTATATAACATAAGAGCTAACTCTCATTATCTACATTTCTCGAAAAAGATTAAGACTAAGGTATTGGCCTTAAAGTAATTAATATTCAATTCCTTTTTTAAGTCTAGGAAAGTATACCATTTCGACTAGGTTATGTTTCACAGGTGACATGTATACAAGGTATGGTTAGTGAAACTTGGTAAACAATCCAGATTGTGAGAGTTCAAAAACAACAAAAAAGGCGCATGATAAACACCGAAAACATTGTTTATTGTCAGATTTTCGTCTTCTTCAAATTCAGATTCTATAATACATGCCAAATTCACAGGATCTCTTCTCCTCCATTTAGATTGTCTTGTTTTTTTTTTTTTAATGTTAGTTTTTTCAGCCATTGTAAAACTTTCATACTGATCTGCAAACTGTTTCAGCTCTATCAATAACTGACTTCTTTCATCTTTACAAAAGTTTAGAAATACTACAAAGGATTTTAGCAAAACTATCAAGCATTACATTTCATAAATTTCTTTTGGATTAACAGAAACAACTTCTAAAAAATTTCTTTGTTTGAGACTAATTCTTTCTTCGAACTTGTCCTGTGCACAATCTATAAACATAATACTGAATAAAGAACCAAATTTATGATGTTTGTGAAGTAGTTGATTATTTTCATGGAGCTTTCATCTGTTGTATTTTTTTCACCAGTCTATTACCTTCAGGCTTTTCCTTTTCATTCTTTTTTCTTTATCTTGATAATTCTAATTCAATAATTACTTGTCTTACACCAAACTACTGTTAATGGTCTTCATAATTATGCTATAACTGTACTTGGCATAAGTATTGTTGTTTTTGAATACAAGCCTGAAAGTGTTTATCACTCCTTTTATCTCCAAGTTGTTGAGAAGCAGCTTTTCTCTAACAAGTTCAGGCTGTAAAGAATAGTCAATATTGTTTTACTGTCTTGTATATTTTTGAAATGGTATGATATAACAAAAATAAATCTAAAATAAATACAAGATATAAATCTAAAAAAACAATAGTGACATAAATAGGTTTGACAAATTCTGGACCATTGACTGCCATAAAATTCTTGTCATCGAATTAGGATTTGCAGTCAAAAACTTCCATTTGATATTTCTTTTAAACCTACGGTAATAAATTGAATAGTTTCTCTATCTCGTTTACACTTTTCCTTCACTTCTTAAATCCTCTCATATCGATAATTTGAATGAAAAGAGCTTATTTCTCACCAGTTGGGGTCCTATTTTTCTTTGCAACCTGTGCATTTTTTTTTATGTTCGCAATAATGTTTTCTCTCTCACCTCTTCATTATGGCGGGTGCCATGTTTCTTCTTTAAGACAGATTTAGAAAACCAAGCAGATCGCTTCACGCAATCCAAATATATTTTTCTGCTGAGCAACGTTACTGTTGAATCAGCTACTACCTTCAGCACGTGTCCATACAGTGAGTGTAAATAAGATCTTCATTTTCCTTTTGAACTGAGCTTGAGCTTGTAGACTGTTATAACAACCTTTCATAATGTTAGCTCCGTCAATAAAAAGCAATTAATATTTGATGTTGCAATGCCACACTTAGCTAATTCTGATTTTATAAGCTCGTACAAACCAATCTAGATGAAATCAGTTTGACTACTGTTATTCTGCTAGAAGTCTTTCATATATCTTTCCTTTAAAGACATCTATTATCTTTACATCCAAAAGCCATACAGCTGGAGCAATACACTCTGTTGAGCAAAAAATTGTGTAAAAAAATTCTGTGAATTTTATCACATCGGCGTAATGGTCGGTAAAAAAGTTTATTGACAGGTCAAAAATACAATTTTAGCTCCTTTTCTCTTCACTAAACTTGAATTGGGTTGTTCTTCATAAAAGCTATTCTAATTCGAATTGTGTCGATTTCGTTGGGCAGATGAATACATCCAAACTGTTAGCGTAACAGCATTCCGCAGCATCACGTCTCATGGTGGTTTCTTCATCATCGTTTTTCTGTGTCACAGCTGTATTAGTTTCTTTATGAATCACTTGCCGAAGAAGCCTCACGTCTGATGGAGCGATCTCTAAAAAGTGGCTGATTGCAAAGCGAGTCTAGTTCTTCCTCTCATATATCTACAAGACGAATAAGTGAGAGTAACCTCAATGAGGAAGTGAATTCGAACTAATCAGTTTCTGAAAAATAAAATGTATATCAATGGGTAGCTGCGATTGAGTAGATATGTTTAACAATTCTTAAAAGTAATACCAAGTAAAATAGGACAGCGGTATGCGAACAAGCAGAAATCGTTGATAGACAGTCGACAGTAGAATTTGGACTCTATATCATATTTATCCAGATATAATTATTATTAATAATAACTAACTTAATATACTATAAATATATATATATAATACACTAATATTATTAACTTAAATTAATATACTATATAACTACTATATAATATATATATATAATATATATATATATTATATATATATATACATATATTATATATATATTAATATATATATATTATATCCATATATAACAACCTATATATATATACTATCTATCTATCTAATATATATATTATTTATACATATATAATATATATATAATATATATATATATATATAATATAATAGAGTGGCGCGCAGACAAAACAAGACGTATAACAAAGAAAATTTTTTAAAAATTATAAGAGCTGAAACGCAAAAGCGCAAAGTGGGAAAACTTAGTCCGCAAGCGCAAAAAACGACATATTTTCAAAAAAAAATTTAGTCCGCAAAGCGCAAAGCGCCATGTCCGCAAATCTCAACATTTTTTAAAAGCACAATTTAGGGCGCAAAAAAAATATAAATAAATAAAGCGCAAGTTTTTAAAGATGAATTATTTTAAAATATATAAAAAGATGCAAAAATATATAACAAAAATGAGAAAGATTTTAATCTTATTCAATTATCTGTAATCTCTTCCTCCTCGCTCTCTTCTGCATTCTAATAGATCAATACTTCCCTTTCATAAAGATAAATTTTTCAATATTGCTGGATGCCATGGTTGCCCTCATTGTTCCTAG
Source organism: Trachelipus rathkii (assembly GCA_015478945.1). Lineage (NCBI taxonomy): Eukaryota > Metazoa > Arthropoda > Malacostraca > Isopoda > Trachelipodidae > Trachelipus > Trachelipus rathkii. Next base: position 40,048 of record JABUQX010011649.1, on the reverse strand, counting down.
AATCTCAGAGTCTTGACTAAACACTCTCCCACCCGCTGAGATGCTATG
>JABUQX010011649.1:17500-35000 GCA_015478945.1 Trachelipus rathkii | reverse complement strand
TATAATATATATATATATATATATATGGTAATACACAAATAATAACCATATACATCTATAATAAGTATATATATAATATGGTGCATCTCTGACAAATCATGCAAAAAATTTTGCAAAGTGCACACCGACCCCTCCGATTTTAATGAAATTTGGTATACAAACTCATTTTGGCACAAAACTCACTCCCCTAAAATATTAGGTTCCAATTTTGAGTTGGGGCTGCAAAACAGCCCCCCCAATTTTGGGGGGTTCCGCGATACTCACTTCTTTCAAAGACTGATAACTTTGGTTCTACTTAATGCAGAATCAAAATTCAAAATGCATTTTAAAGGGAATTAATAGATCTATAAAAAAGGCATGAATAAAAAAATCTGTACAACAATTTTTAAAAAAGTTATAAGGTGTTAAAAAAAAAAATTCCCCCCCACCCCCCTTTGTTGATCAATTTTTAAAAACCCAGTATCCTACTTATAAACTGAGAATTTCTTTTAACATTTACAAACATAAAAAGTCTGCTTATTTGATTGGATAAACCTGCTTTTTAGCCTAAAAAAAAAGGGTTTCTATGTAAAAATTTAATTTTTTGAAATAATTTATAATTTTATTACAATTAACCTTCAGTACAACTTTAAATTGATATATATATATATATATATATATATATATATATATATATATATATATATATATATATATATATATATATATATATATATATATATATATATATATATACTGTTCTTGGATTATAATTTAATAGTGTAAACTCGAGCTTAATATTTTAATTAGTCAAAAGGAATACTATATAACAGAAAAATCATGAGAATTTATAAGTATATATAGTTAGTGATTTCACTTTAGTTACTTTTTTGCAAAAGTTCTTTAGACTTTTGCAGTTCATCCCTATCAAAGCTGTACATTATTTTTCTTCCTGGTGTTAGTTTTGGAGCCGCAAGTTTTTTAAGAATATTTTTCCTTTCAATCCACACTTGGTCATCAACATTTGGGAATATATACATACCTTGTTCTTCCTCCTTCAGAAAACTAATATAAAAATCATCAAAGTCCTCAGAGTAACTTTCAATAATACCAATGAATATATTGCCTTCAAAGTTGCAAGAAACATAGTGACTTATTATATCTGCTGCCTCCATGTTAAAATGAGAGTATTCATCACTTTCATGTATGTTTACTTCAGATATTTTAGCTTCTTTGTAAGATTTTGAATTTGATATCTGAAAAGCTTTCAAAGTTTCAGTGTTAATGGGGATAATTTTATGAAACCCTTGTGTTCCTTTCAATGTTACACATTTTTCAAACCTCTTCTTCAGTTTTTCTTCAGCTCTAAATACTTCTTCCTTTGTGATGTATATGCAGTTTATTCCTGGTATATATTCATTACAGTAGTAGAAAAAACTGTCTGCAGTTAGTATCTGATCCTTATATGGCCTTTGTAGGCTTGCCTTGGCAACAGTTCTCTTGATGACTCCACCAATTCCATCACAAACATTTTTCCCATGACCGGTTCCAAAGAAATTCCACTCACATAATATATTAAAGTCCGCAAAATGATGGCATAAAATTGATAAAATTATATTTGTTTTTGTACTGTGCAGCACAGCCATCACTAAAATAATGAATTTTCTTAATGAATGCAAATTGTTCTTTAAGTTTTTCAATCAACTTAACTTGAAAGGCATATACCATGATGGTTGAATGTTTTAAGTAATCACTAATGCAACAAAAACTTTCATGTTGTAGAACACCATCTTTTTTATAATATACAAAAGGATTGTAACTTGATCATTGACCCAGTGAAAAGCCTGACTGGCATCTTGTACAATAAAGGTATAGTTTTCTGAAAAATCACCAAGTATTATAACCTCATTATCAGGTAGGTTGCTTTTAAGTTCTTTAAGATAATTAGATTGAGCTTTTACGATAAAATGATGCCTTGTTAATTCATAAACTTTCTTGGCCAATAATTCTATGAAATCATCTTTATTTTGTACTGTTGTAATTAAATTTGATCTGTCTGTACTTACCCATTGTGAATATGTGACTGAATCTCTTGTGTTCATATTTTCAATCGTTTTTAAGTACTTTACTAATTCTTCTTTTTTAGGGCAATTTCTACAATATCTGAGCATGCAACCTGCATCATCATCATGACACACTGTTTTTCTTATTAGATCTTTATAAGTTAAATGCTTTACACCAATTGCAAACACCATTAATTTTGGATTTTGGTGGTGTATACACACACATACATTATGGGTCCCCTTTGCACCAGCCATAACACACCATTTGGGCCTTAATTTAGCAAATGTTGAAAATCCAATAAGATCAATACAGTTTTCCTTGTACTTTTCATATAGTTCTTTCAGATTCCCAAGTAATAACCTTTTCTGTTTGTGCTCTCGATTTCCATCTCTGTTTCTAATGCTTAAGAAGTCGCTTTTTCCTGGACATATTCTGCTAATATCATCATCTTCATAGAATGCAACAACTTTCTCTTTAACTTCTGCTGTTAAAAGCTTGCCCTTGTGATAAGTTTGAACTTCTGGCAGTATCCCATACATGCTTTTAATTGTGCGAGATTTATTAACCATATATTTACTGACACCAAAATGTTTCATGGTTTCTTCTATTGTAAATGGTGAAAGAGTTAAAATTTGGATTCTTCTTCTATAATCTGCTGTCAAATATTCTTCTTTTAATTCTTCATAGATTTCTTCAAACCTATATATATATATATATATATATATATATTGTAGAGATTTTATTGTGAACTTTTGCTGTTTTGGAATGTCTTTTGCTGATTATGTGTTTTGTTTCTTTTCTTTTTCAGCAATATCTCATATCTAGGTATTTGTCATAAATATTGACAACCGTGTGCGCGGAAGCACCTCTACAACACTAGCTGACCTTATTATTACCCATATTGGTTCTCTTATTTTTTTATAATACTGGTAATGTTACAATTTTGATATTACAACATTGATGAAGGACGGAGAGAAAGGTCATATTTTAAATATCTTTCTTTTATGTTAATTTTTAGGCTTGAATGGTTGTTACCCTGATTTGGTTGTTTGGCCGTCTTGGACCACTTCTTTTCCCCGATCAGTGGATTGATTAAAACCTTAACTAATGTTAAGGTAGGATAGTATTTTTTAGTAGTTATCTAGTAGTTTGTTTGGTAGTTATTTAGTAAGTCATTTATTTATTTAATACTTAATGGTCTTTCATATTTTTATTTTTATCATGAAATTATTTCTTTAGAATTTAGCTACTTTGATGAAATTATTAATTTAACATTTAACACTAAATACACAATATACATTTATGTTAGATTATAATCTTTCATATTTGTGTAATTCAGATTGGGGACATCTTTCCTACTGAAAAACCAGAAAAACCTGTGTGAACTCTAGGCTGGGAACCCTTTCTTCCCAGTTATACATCCATCCAAGAAACTTGTGCTAATTTTGATTAGATATCATCTTCCCATGTTATGAAACCCATTTTTTTACACTAAGGTGACAAACATTAGGCCAGAACATAACAACTTGACTATTGTGATTACAATTGTATGGACATTTTTTACATTTAAAGGTGTGGTGTAATAAATTATTTCTAGTTGAAGCTGTAAGAAACATTACCTTGCCTTGGAGGTTAGGGTAACCACTTACTCATAATTATACTATTTCTGTGTGTCATTGCTGTTCATATTTGTAAAACCTATTAAGAGGGTTAGTGACACTCATTGAAGAAACACCAAAACATTACGTGGTAATACTAGAACAAAGTGTCTTATAAATTAATCCGTGCATATACAATTTTTGGTCTAAAACATTTTAGCGAAATTGTGCTTACATAAAAGAGTGCAATTGTTAAAAGATCTTTAAATTGAGTGTATCTTAATAAAGAGTAGACCAAAGCATTTCTGAAAACTTTATTTAAATGTTTCCTAATTATTTATATTTTTTAGTCTTAAGTGGGGTTAACATTCACAATTGGTGCCAATTGATTACAATAATTGGGATAAGACGATATAAGTTGTCTTACTTCTATCTTGGGTTGAAGACCCAGCACTGGTATTGTGGGTGGAAGACCCAGCACTGGTATTGTGGGTGGAAGACCCAGCACTATTATTGTGGGTAGAAGACCCAGCACTATTATGTATGGTATATGACAATTTCCCTAATGTATATATTGTGTAGATAGATATATGTGAACATTTTTTTTTGTACCTGTATTATTGCAATATTATTACTCTTTATCATGTGTAGGTGATTATACCCTGTGTAATTAAAATTGTAAACGAAACAAGATCCCTTTTTATACACCTACCAGTTATCATCTTCTTTTACATGGTTTGCATGAGGTTACTTTGATTCTTACACTGGGGCCTTGTGGACATAATTGAACGACGTACTTATTTAACTTCTATAGTTTTACTTACTGCTAATAATAGAACCATACTACTATTTTTTTACCTTTCTTGACATTACTTTTAAACTATAACTTCTACACTTCCTAACAATTTCTCGGTTTCTTGTGGATCTTTGGGATCTCCAACTACTTATAAATTACATAAAGGTGTGGTAAAACAATTACACATTTAAGGATTGTGAAAGTAACTTATAGTATTACTAATTTTCCACTATTACTAAATACACTAACCTTCTCCTTCTTGCATGCATCTGTCTCTGGTTTCCTCTTTCTCTCTCTTTGTTGATTCTCTGGAGTCATTGCCTGAGTAGTGGTGGAGGCCTGGTGCAGGTGAATTGGAACTTGCATGGCATGTGCATGTGCCTTAACTTTTGAAAGAAATATTTTTTTTGTGTGCCATTTGAAATCATTTGAAGCAAGGAGGGTTGGATTGGTGATTTAAAATTGAGGAGAGAATAGGGAGACGATCTATATGTGTTTATTTGGGAAGGTAAATATTTATCGCTGCTGGTTAATATACCCATCTGCCTGAGCACCATTACATTTTTTTTAATCGGCTTATTTTTCTTTTATTTTCATGTAACTGCTTGTTTGGGAGACTGTGATTGCATCTTGTTTTTCTTGTCTTGTTGCCCAATAGATGTTAAGAACCTGCTTTTCGTGGTTTGTGGTTTCCGGTGTTCGCAATTAACTATCGCTTTTTCTGGACGGAAGGACTGAGGTGGCTGATCGAAAAGTGAGTTTTGGCAACTACATTTTTTTGTAAGATTAGGCCTTTATTTAGGATAAATACGTTTACTGTGCAAATTACGTTTCTATTTTGTCCCATTGTCATAATCTCTAACTCTCATCAGTCAATGATCATCTTATTAACAATACACGATTACCCTAAAATCCTCCACCCTAATATTGGTAGCAGAGCGTAGTTGCTGATACTGCTGCTCGTGAGACTACCTCTCCCTTCCTATTTTTGTTGTTTGAGTTGTTTGTAGGTTGTAAATTTTGGTTTGTTGTTTTTTTTGTTTGTTGATAATGGACTGAGAAAATTTAACAGGTGACGAAACACTCCCCGATACCAAAGAAGGGGAGAATGTCATCCAGTTGCCACCAAATTTGGAACAAGATCTTAACGCTCTTAGAACAGAGCTTAATGGAGATATAGATCCCACTTCTGAGGTGTTATACACAGATGAAGGGGGAATACAACATGTAATTCCGCAAGTTTCCATCCCGGAAAATGGAATAACTAGAGAGCAATTGGCTCAACAATACTCCCTATCTAATGATCTGAAGGATCGGATGGATAGACTAACGAGAATACCCGATTCTCAATTTGCCACACAGGGAGATAGTCAGCATCAGAGACAATCGTCTCCTACTATGGTTTCTCAAGGCCAGCCTACTCAACCATCTTCGGCAGAACTACTTCCATTCCCAATTTCAGACAGAGATTGGTTAAAAGCTATCTATCGTCAGAATCAAGAAATGATAATGGCCTTGACTAAAGTAGTTTTATTACTGGAGAAGAATACTCCTAATTCTAACAGAATGATTCCTGTGGGTAAATACTCATTGGAGAACGGAGAACCGTTTCCACAATTTTTACAACGATTCGAGGAATATGCCTCAATAACCTACCCCAGAGCAACAGCTGAGGGGTGGCGAACACACCTAGGAATGTATCTGGAAGGTGATATTAAGAAAGTGTATGATGTATTAATGAAAAATAACGCGGGTTATACAATAATTAAAGCCCAACTAAACGAATGGTTTGCTGAATATTTAAGAAAGAAGGTGAAGACTCACCTAAAGAACTTTAATGAGGCAAAAATCCTCCCTCATGAAACAATACCACTTTATGCATTGAGATTGCAAGGTTTAGCAGAAATGGCTTTTCCTGGATCTGATGTCAAAAATATAAAGATGGTCAGAGAAAAATTGGTTGGCAGCCTGCCCATTGATGTACAAGAACAAGTAAATGCTTCTGCAGTGGTGTGCGAAATTGCTATGAGAGGTGTTCCACTTAATTGGGACGGATTAGTGAGACTTATAACTCAGCATTATAAAGGTCACGAACCTAGTGAGGAACAACCTATATATGTACCAACACCACAGAGTGCTGAGAATTTGCCTTCGTCTCCGGAGGTGATTGACCTCACATCAATGCATCCATTTCCATTAACAGGTATAAACCCTCCAATTATGACACAGGAATATTATTCTCAAAGAGATATAACCCAAAGACCACAATCGAATTTGGGTTCTGAACAGTATGGACAGCAGATGTACTATGGTCAAACACCAGTTTATTATGGAAACCCTTATCAGTGTAACCCGAGCCCTAATATAACACGTTCTTACTCTACCCCTACATTTGCTCAGGTTGCCGCACAACCACCTATACCTCCCGCACCTATTAATGAGTTTCCAAGACATAGTGCTCCTCCTGTTTCTCCAAGAAATCCAAGAAATAATCGGACTTTCTATGCCTCTAAAAGGGGCCCACCATCTCCTAAACAAAGGCGGCAAGCACCACAACAACTAAATACTTCTGTAAGTCCCAATGTACAGCAGAGACCATCTCCTGCGTCTCCACAGTACCAAACACAACAACCTTGTTGGGCAGGAAGTGATCTCTCTTGCAAGTATTGTAAGCAGCGTGGACACCTTGTTAAGGATTGTCCATCACGACCGTATTGTCACTTCTGCGGAAAAAGAGGGCACATCTTTGATGAGTGCTACCTACGCATGAACAAATGTCTTCGATGTGATCAAGATGGACACGTTGTTCAGAACTGTCCACAAACCAGGCAAAAACAGCAGCAATGTGATTCTACCCCACGATGTCCCTTCTGTCAAGGAGATCATCTGGGAATGAATTGCCCGCAAAGGAACCAGCATTCAAAAAACGTATAAGCTCTGTGGGGAGTGGCCCACCTGCAGAGCCGCAGCTGCTGTCTAAAGAAACTCCAAAACCACAAAGAGATAAAAAACAACATCCATTGAATGTAGGGTCACCGTCATTACTCTTATCCACTGAAACTGACGATCAGAAATAATCCCAGAATTATTGCAAGTAAATGTCCCTGTCCAAGAATATGGGATAGACTTTATAGACGATCCTCCAAAAGTACTAAAAGATTCACCTGTAGAATCAGGTTTTACAACTCATAAAAGCAATAACCTAAATGTTGAAGTTTCGGTCAATACTGACCCTTCTGTGTCTTCTCAAGTTTTAACCCATCCTGGGTCTCTAGGAACTTCTGTCAAAACTGACTGTCTTTTGTCACAAAATACACTCCAACCGGAGTCTCTAATAATAAATAAAAATCCAATAATAACTGGCCCAAAAGGCCCATTTCTTCAGCTTAGGATTACTCAATCCCTTCTAGAAGAAGCCTTGGTAATAGGTGTTATAATTGATAATTCTTCTCAAACGGAACTGCTGGAAGCTTTGGTGGATACTGGAGCATCTGTCAGTATCATCACTAATCGAACGTATAAATTATTGGATCCGTCTAAATATCCTTTGAAATCTACTATATATACAGGTCTTCGTGGCATCGGTGACGTTGTTTTTGAAGTTATTGGTGCAGTTACTCTATCCTTACATCTTTCTAACAGCTACTGTACACAGGCCAGAGATTTTGTCATTGTGTCGGATGAAGTTGTTTCATATGGTTTAGTTATAGGTTACGATCTTTTGCGTACTGAAAACATATTACCTGATCTAGCTAATAAAGAATTGATTACACGACATAAAGATAGTCTTGTGGTCATAGCAAAGGATATACGGACCAAAAATGGTCAAGAACATGCAGCCAAATTGGCCCACGGGGTAAACATACCTTCAAATAATTGGATTGAGGTGTCGCTTTCGCAAGAAAGTTGGTTTCCAGAACCCTCTCATCCAGCTCTTTTGTTGTTCACACCTAGTGAACAGAATCAATGTTTCATGGACCATGCTGTCACTCCATATTCACCCAATACTCCGATTAAGTTACCTTGTTACAATCTAACTAATAACAATATAAAAATTAAGCAAGGTTATACCTTGGGTACATTTTCTATACTTTCTATAAACCCCAATCATACAATTCCTACACATGTAGTTGAACTAACTCAGAAATTACAAAATACGTACAAAGAATGGACACCCGCAAATCTTTATGAGGCTTTTGACCTGGATTCCACCGATCTAACCCCAGAACAAAAAGATCAACTCATTCAATTATTGCTTAAATATCCGTCAGCACTGAGTCTGGGAGATGCAGACGTAGGATGCACTTCCATCTTAAAGCACTCTATAGAAACAATGATTGACGATCCAGTGTGTGAACCGGTTAGAAGACTGCAGGGTCCAATTCTGTATGAGGTCGAAGAAGTATGTAGAAAACTGGAAGCTGATGGCATCATTCGACAATCCTTCTCCCCTTATTCAGCACCAGTTGTTCCCATTAGAAAACCCGATGGGACCATGCGTCTTTGCATTGACTACAGAAAATTAAATTCTGTTACAAAAGGCGATTCTTTCCCTATACCTAATTTAACAGATACACTATTTAGTCTTCAAGGTAAACAATATTTTTCAACAATCGACCTAATAAAAGGTTATTATCAAATAGAAATGGAGGACGACAGCGTAGAAAAGACTGCGTTTTCTACACCATTATCCCATTGGGAATTCTTAAGAATGCCCTTTGGCGTGAAAAATGGACCAGCTACCTTCCAGAGAGCCATGAATCTTGCACTAAGTCACATCTCTTGGAGGGAAGTTAGGGTCTATCTTGATGATGTACTAATAGTCAGTGACACTTTTGAAAAGCATTTATCCAACTTAGAAGAAGTCCTTGTGGCATTCATGGTGAACGGATTTAAATTAAAACCATCAAAAACTTATTTACTCAGAAGAAAGGTAAAATTTTTGGGACATATGATTTCAAATGAGGGCATGATACCCTTGGAAAGAAACTTACAAGGAATAAGAGATTTCCCAGTACCAAAAACAGTCCGGCAGGTCAGACAGTTCATGGGGTTAGTCAACTTTTACCGCCGACACATCCCTAATTGTTCGGTGGTAGCACAGCCTTTGTTTGAATTATTAAAAGGTAAAAGTAATGTCAATTGGACTGAACAGTGCCAGCAGGCCTTTGACGCATTAAAACAACTTCTGACTACACCACCTTTACTAGTATATCCGGATCGCTCAGCTAATGCAGAACCACTCTTATTATATACTGATGCATCTGGAGTAGGTGCTGGAGCCTGCCTTAGCCAGGTACAAGAAGATGAAGAAAAACCAATTGCCTTCATTTCTACTGTCTTTTCAAAAGCACAACGCAAATACAGTACTACAGAAAGGGAAGTAGCCGCCATACGGTGGGCTATAAGATCTCTAAAACCCTTTCTATATAAAATCAAAGTAATAATATTTACAGACCATCAACCTATTTTGTTCCTTCAGAACATGCCTTTAGTAAACCCCAGAGTCGCCAGGACTTTAGAAGAATTAAATGACCTGGATTATGAATTATGTTATTTGCCAGGCAAGGAAAATATCATCGCAGATATTCTGTCTAGATCCCATTATGAACTAAAATTGGAAGCTATGGAAACTAGTTATCTTCCAGAAATCCCAGATGGATTTAAAGAAATTTTAATGCCTGGTGGAGGAGATTCACTGTTCCAGTGTTTTTCTCACTATGAGTATGATAATATAGACCAACATTTGGAGTTAAGAGTCGAAATTGTAGATGAATTGATAGCACAACGTGAAACTTATCATTTACCAACTGGTAAGAATGCAAGAGACCTACTTAAACAATTACAACTAACTAGATATCCAGGACAAATTCCCTTTATTCATAGCATTCAAGCCTATGCTAAATTGCGACAGATAAAAGTATTGGTTTATTTTAATAAAAATCACCCTTTACAGTTTGGATTTCCTGATAGCAAAAGGAGTCTGTATTTGTTTTGTCGCGGTGGTACTCACTTTAACCGCCTTATTCCAACGGAATATAAATTGCCTGAGTCAGCTACCAAGTTTTTGGAAGCATATCCCCGTCCAACTCCAATTGAACCTTCGTTATTAGCGGTCATTCATTCATTAGAACCGGAGTCTCTGAATGAGAATGATTTAGCGGATGATACTATGGCCCTTGTGCAGAAACTATTTAACTCTGGTGGGGAGGAGTTGAATGGTGATGTGAAAGGTAACGAAATACCTAACACAATTATTTCCCTGAAAAACTTTTCCATGATCATCAATACTCAAGACACTGTAGAGATATTGATGTCACAAATCATTGATTGTCAGAAAAATGACCCCTTGTTGAGGCGTTTGAAAAGAGCCTTACAAAATAATCAACCTCTTCGAGGTCCTCTTAAATTATTCCGTTATTCTCTGAATTCCTTATCACTTTTAGATGATCAATTAATCCATCGCAATCGAAATGATCATTACAATTATGTGGTATCATTTATTTTTGCAGTGCAGGTTGCTGTGATCAACCATTTTGAGTTCGCCCATATAGGACAGCGAAAATTATACGCATTATTAGAAAACCTTGTATGGCACCCCAAATTAAGAGGAATTTGTAAAGATGTTTCTATGTCGTGTCATACTTGCCAATTGGCCAAAATCTCCAACATATTTAATACTCCACCAAAAATAAAGATTAACACTAGATATCCCTTTGAATTGACAGCTGCGGATCTTGTTCAATTACCAAGATCTCGTAGAGGGAATAACTACGCATTCATATTTATAGACCACTACAGCAAATGGGTGGCTGCAGTGCCAATTAAAAGTAAACATACAGCTCTAGTAACCGCTGCACTAGAAAGTATAATTCCCTATCTTCCACTAATTCCTTCTAGATTACTAACCGACAATGGTCGAGAATTTCGTGGACCTATCTTTGAAGACTTTTTACGTTCATTGGACATATATCATGTATACACTACACCCTATAACCCTTCATCCAATGGTATTGTTGAGCGAGTCAACCGAACATTATTACAGTATTTGCGTGTTTCTTTACAAGATCCTGCAGAATGGGACTCCCTTTTACCCCATGTAATCCTAACCTATAATCATTCAAAACACTCTGAAACTGGTAAAACTCAGCTGAAGTATTATATCGGGAGGCTCATGACACCCGTCCAAAATTACCTTGGACAAGATTTTCGCAATATTGGGATGAAGGTCATAGAAATTTTCAACCATATGTTATTGATCAACTGGTAGCATTAAAAATCCGCTTACCAGGGGATCTTACTATCAATAAGTTCAAAGAAAGGTACCAAGGTCCTTTAAGAGTAATCCATGTCAATTCTAATGACGTAACATACGTGGTGGAAGCGATGGACACTGAACGGAAATACCGAGTGCATCATCGTCAATTGAAGCGATGGATCTCACCTCCCTTGTACTTACAAAGAACGCCCATATTTATAAAATTATTAACTAAGCCTATAGTTTTGGAGGAAGACACTTCCGAAGAAATCACTGAAGAATCAATATCAGCATCTCCAGACACGATCACAACTACACAAGCAATAAATTTTGACGATGATTCAGAGGATGATAATGACTTTTTGGGTTTTCCAGATATCCCGAGTCCGGAACTTTTTAATGACGTAGTTTATCATTTAAATCAAAGCGTACTAATAGCTAATTCATTAAACCAATATTTAGACGAAAATGACCCTAATGGACATCCTCAAGTAGATCAATTGGATGATAGTGTTAGGATCAGTCATGATCAGATGAGTGATATATCATCTTATTATTTGGGAAACTTATTCATTACTCCCGAACAACTTACACTTAGTCCATCTTTGATAGAGAACTCTCCAAATGTAACAAATATATCTTCAGATTTAATTCACACTCCTTCTTACATTTCTTATACACCCTTAATAATAACTGATAACAGAGAAGTACTTCCGGTACCAAAACGACAAATAAGGAGGCTTTCTCTGGAAGATGGTGTGTCAAGAGACAGTATTACCGACCTTCCTTGTGAAACAAATGTTACTACTCCATCGCCGAGAACTGAGTTGCCTAAATTAATATTTTCCCCCAGTTGTGATGAAGAATCGGAACCATCCACCCTAACTGAACAGACCATTAAAGAATTTTTAGAATGGGAGAAATCTCCTGTAGCCATTCCAGATTTAGCACGAACGACTTTTAGTAGCAAAAAGAAAGTAGTGCACTGGGCACCTGAATCGATGGCTGTGTCAATTCCTGCTAGTGGAAATGAACAAATTTCAGAAGAAATTGACTTTTTAGAGCCAGTGGCCGCACGTACTCGAAAAAGATCGACTGCCGTGGATTTAGATGAACCTTGGGTACAAACCCGCATTCTGGAAAGGCGTAGGAGAACCGATCAAGACGGTGAATTAAATGCAGATAGCCAACTTGCATAGACGGAAAGGAACATAAATTTGTAAATATATAGTATAGGGACCTAGTTTTACTTGTATTAGGTTAGATTAGGATATTTATGTAGGTCTAAAACTTTGTAAACTTATGTATTTAATAAATATTCCTTTGGTTGTTTTTATATTTTAATTTTTTTGACTTTATCTGGGTGTGGAATGAACATTCAACGATTACTAGGTGAGCATCAACTTTTCATTACGTCTCAGAAACATCCGGTACCCTGGAAAACTCTGAGACTATTACTCTACAAATTACCTTTTGAAAACTTACCCTATTGTTGTGTTGGTGTTGAGGTTTGTAGTTTTTGTTGTTTGGTTGATGTGTTCTCGTTTTTGGTTGTTTTGTTCATTGGTTGTTGATGATGTTGCCACATCCCCTTCTATCCGTCATGTTACGACGGGTGGGGAGGAACATGTAGAGATTTTATTGTGAACTTTTGCTGTTTTGGAATGTCTTTTGCTGATTATGTGTTTTGTTTCTTTTCTTTTTCAGCAATATCTCATATCTAGGTATTTGTCATAAATATTGACAACCGTGTGCGAGGAAGCACCTCTACAACACTAGCTGACCTTATTATTACCCATATTGGTTCTCTTACTTTTTGATAATACTGGTAATGTTACAATTTTGATGTTACAACATTGATGAAGGACGGAGAGAAAGGTCATATTTTAAATATCTCTTTTCTTTTATGTTAATCTTTTAGGCTTGAATGGTTGTTGCCTTAACTTAGTTGTTTGGCCGTCTTGGACACTTCTTTTCCCCGATCAGTGGATTAAAACCTTAACGAATGTTAAGGTAGGACAGTATTTTAATTAGTTATTTAGTAGTTTGTCTGGTAGTTATTTAGTAATCATTTATTTATTTAATAAGTAATGGTCTTTAATATTTTTATTTTTATCATGAAATTATTTCTTTAGAATTTAGCTACTTTGATGAAATTATTAATTTAACATTTAACACTAAATACACAATATACATTTATGTTAGATTATAATCTTTCATATTTGTATATACAGGTTTCCGGTTGGGGACATCTTTCCTACTGAAAAACCAGAAAACCTGTGTGAACTCTAGGCTGGGACCCCTTTCTTCCCAGTTATACATCCATCCAAGAAACTTGTGCTAATTTTGATTAGATATCATCTTCCCATGTTATGAAACCCATTTTTTTTCACTAAGGTGACAAACATTAGGCCAGAACATAACAACTTGACTATTGCGATTACAATGGTATGGACATTTTTTACATTTAAAGGTGTGGTGTAATAATTTATTTCTAGTTGAAGCTGTAAGGAACATTACCTTACCTTGGAGGTTAGGGTGACTACTTAATCATAATTATATTATATCTGTGTGTCATGGCTGTTCATATTATATTTGTAAAACCTATTAAGAGGGTTAGTGACACTCATTGAAGAAACACCAAAACATTACGTGGTAATTATAGAACCAAAGTATAATAAACTAATCTGTGAAAATACAATTCTTGGTTTAAAACAATTTAGCGAACTTGTGCCTGTCTAAAGGAGTGCAATTGTGAACAGATCTTTAAATTGAGTGTATTTTACTAAAGAGTAGACCAAAGCAATTCTGAAAACTTTATTTAAATTTATGTAAATTTTTTTCTATTTAATTATATATTTTTTAGTCTTAAGTGGGGTTAACATTCACAATTGGTGCCAATTGATTACAATAATTGGGATAAGACGATATAAGTTGTCTTACTTCTATCTTGGGTTGAAGACCCAGCACTGGTATTGTAGGTGGAAGACCCAGCACTGGTATTGTGGGTGGAAGACCCAGCACTGATATGTACATGATAGTTTCCCTAATATATGTATATACATATCTATATATATATATAATATTGTAGATAGACATATGTGAGCATTTTTTTTTTGTAAATATATTATTGCATTATTATTATTACCCCCTTATCATGTGTAGGTGATTATACCCTGATTAATTAAAATTGTAAACGAAACAAGATCCCTTTTAATACACCTACCAGTTACCATTTTCTTCACATGGTTTGCATGAGGTTACCTTGTTTCTTACACTGGGGCCTTGTGGACATAATTGAACGTATTTACTTAGTTTCTACAGTTTTACTTTACTTACCGCTAATAGTAGAACCATACTACTATTGTTTACCTTTCTTGACGTTACCCTTTAAACCATAAGTTCTACACTTCCTAACAATTTCTCGGTTGCTTGTGGATCTTTGGGATCTCCAACTATTTATAAATTACATAAAGGTGTGGTAAAACAATTACACATTTGATGATTGTGAAGTAACTTATAGTATTACTAATTTTCCACTATTGCTAAAAATACTAATCTTCTCCTTCTTGCATGCATCTGTATTTTCTGACTTCCTCTTTCTCTCTGTGTTGATTCTCTGGAGTCATTGCCTGAGTAGTGGTGGAGGCCTGGTGCAGGTGAACTGGAACTTGCATGGCATGTGCATGTGCCTTAACATTTTGGAAGATATGTTTTTTTTTTGTGTGCCATTTGAAATCATTTGAGGCAAGGAGGGTTGTATTGGTGATGTAAAACTGAGGAGAGAATAGGGAGACGATCTATATGTGTTTATTTAGGAAGGTAAATATTTATCGCTGCTGGTTAATATATACCCATCTGCCTGAGCACCATTACATTTTTTTTAATCGGCTTATTTTTCTTTTATTTTCATGTAACTAATTGTTTGGGAGACTGTGATTGCATCTTGTTTTTCGTGTTTGTTGCCCAATAGAAGTTAAGAACCTGCTTTTCATGGTTTGTGGTTTCCAGTGTTTGCAATTAACTATCGCTTTTGCTTGATGGAAGGACTGAGGTGGCTGATCGAAAAGTGAGTATACGGCAACTGCATTTTTTTTGTGTGCGATTAGGCCTTTAGTTTTATAAATTCGCTTTCCTGTTTAACATACATTTCTCTTTTGTCCCAATTTCCTAATCACCATTAATTCTCATCAGTCATTGATTATCTTATTAACCATACTCGATTACCCCTAAAATCATCCACCCTAATAATATATATATATATATATATATATATATATATATATATATATATATATATATATATATATATACTAATATATATATATATATATATATATATATATATATATATATATATATATAACAATAAAAAATTTCAGTCACTGGTTGTATAATACAAGTAATTAATACTAGTTAATTTCAAAACAGTTAATAATTTTCACCTTTTCAGTCGTTCCAAGTCCTCATTTGATATGTTGCCTTGGTTTTCTTCCATTGTGTCCATGTTGTCAATAACTGAAGCTTCTTCAAATTTTCTTTTAAGACCTGTTGAAGCCTGAGTGAATTTCTGTAACACGTCGACCTTTGTTGTATGTCTTGCATCTTGAATTATATATATATATATATATATATATATATATATATATATATATATATATATATATATATATATATATATATATATATATATATATATATATATATATATATATATATATAATAGGACATGTTATGAATTTGCATTTATTTTTATCCTTTGATAGCATGACAAATTTTGAAAAACTAGTACAAAAGATAATTCTCTTATGTAGAGAAAATGGTGAAATTCACAAGTTAAAATTGTTCATTATTCTTTCAAGCAATAAATTGTAAATAGTCTAAAACTATAGAACTTTACTTACGAAATTTTATAGGAGAAACTCCCAGTTCCTGTAGGCTTGCATTTAAGAAAGCTCGACTAACTTCTGGTTCTTTCTTATGTGGTGTCTGCGCATTTGTGTTATCTGGTTTAAGTACACATTCATTACTTGACGAACTTGACGTGTCTTCTTCAGCAGTAGGAACTTCAGCATTATTTTTCAACAGCCGCAGTTCATTTTCACAGTTTGTACAGATATGGTCTGTCATTTGTAAGTGCAGCTGAGTCATCATGGTTACTATCCATTGTTGTATGGGTCTCAAAGACTTTGTCACAACTTTTTTGTGTTTTAATAGAGGATTGCAGCACACCTCATGGTATCCTGACTTTCCTCTATTGCTCATAGTGTAAAAAAAATTTCTTACTACTGTTATTGAATACTAAAAAAATTTCTAATAAATATATATATATATATATATATATATATATATATATATATATATATATATATATATATATATATATATATTATATATATACTATATATATCAATTTTAAGTTGTACTGAAGGTTAATTGTAATAAAATTATAAATTATTTCAAAAAAATTAATTTTTACATAGAAACCCTTTTTTTTTTTAGGCTAAAAAGCAGGTTTATCCAATCAAATAAGCAGACTTTTTATGTTTGTATATGTTAAAAGAAATTCTCAGTTTATAAGTAGGATACTGGGTTTTTAAAAATTGATGAGCGGAAGGGGGGGTGGGGGGAATTTTTTTTTTAACACCTTATAACTTTTTTAAAAATTGTTGTACAGATTTTTTTATTCATGCCTTTTTTATAGATCTATTAATTCCCTTTAAAATGCATTTTGAATTTTGATTCTGCATTAAGTAGAACCAAAGTTCAGTCTTTGAAAGAAGTGAGTATCGCGGAACCCCCCAA
>JABUQX010011649.1:5000-7500 GCA_015478945.1 Trachelipus rathkii | reverse complement strand
TGGCTTTTTGTTTTAATTTGGTGGTGCGTGAGATGGTTGATGTTTGTTGACATTGATAAGAGTGATTGAAGATCTTTCTGGAAAAGATGACATTCTGTTGGATATGAGTCTGTTTTCTAGATGTATTGATAAATGTAGTTTTCTGCATGTATTATGGGTGATGTGAGATGATGGTATGTCAGTGGCGTATGTTTTTGAGATGGGTAGGTCTGCTGAAAGAAAAAGAGGAAATAAAGTGACTCCATTTTTTAGTTCTATGTTAACATAATTTTTGTTGGATATTTGAAGTTGGATAGGCTTATCCTTTTTTTTTTTTTGTAGAGGATATGGGATTCTAGGATCTTTTGTATGAGAATGTATCTGAGAACACAATGTCAAAAGTGTTCATATCGATAGCTATGAGTTTGGTTCTGAGAGAGGGTGATTTGTTAGTCCTTTTATAATGTTTTGGGGAGAATGTAGTTTGGATAGTGGTGGATGGGTGGGATTTTTTGAAGCCATGTTGAAAGTAGTGAGTGTATATCAGTAGTTGGTTGTATTTTTGGATGAGTTTTGCTAAGAGTATATGGAGTGTGAAAAGAAGGGAGACTGGATGGTAGGAGTATGATTTGTTTAGGTTCTTTCTTGGTTTGAGTTGGGTATTATTATTGCTTTCTTCCATGATTCATTGTATATTTTAAATATATGATGGCAGTTGGTTCTGTGTGTTTAAAGATGTTAGAAATGTTGTTTGGGCCTTTAGCTGGAGAGTTTTTGAATGCTTGATATCCAATATTCTCTCTTGGATATTGGAGAAAAGTGGATTGTGTTTAAGTCTTTAAGAAGTAAATTGTAATTTGCCGCTACCGTGGCTCAAACGGTAGAGCGACGGAGTCGCATGGCAAGGTCGAGGGTTCGAATCCTAGTTCGGATCCTAGGTAGAAATTACCTAGAGAAGTTCCCCTCCTTGAATAGGGCTATGCCCGTGAGGTGTGAACTTTAAAAAAAAAAAAAAAAAAAAAAAAAAAAAAAACCTGTTATTCCCAAGTGTCTTATGATTTTCCTCTTTTAGGGGTGCGTTGGCTTATAGGAAATGTTCGTGTAGTGTTATGTTAAGATATTTCAGTGTTGTTTAAGTTTTGGGGAGAGTCTTGTAGTCCTTTCAAGCTTCATTCAAGATTGGAAGGTTGTTCTGTGGATTACCATAATTTTTTTTGCACTTACCAAGTCATAAAAAAGTATCTTAAACTTGAAGTAACTTCATTGAATTGTTTATTTTCTTCTTTTTTTTAAAAAAGTTCTTTGTGTGAATAAAATTTATGCTTATAAATTGTAATTGGCGAAATCATTATTTTAAATAGTTTATATATTGCCAAATGATATCTGAAGAAGTTGTACAATTCACACAAACAAAGTTAATGTATTTCAATATATTTGTAAGGAAATAAGGATAAATCAAAAATTACTTTTTATAAACCTGGAAGATTTTTAAAATACAATATTTAGAAAGAATTTCAACTTCATTTAGGTTTTTAGATAGTTAAATAAACCTTATTTCTTTAAGGTTTAAAAAAAATAAGAAGTAAATTGTTACTAACACTTTATTTTTCTGAATTGTTTTTGAAAATATTTAGTTAATGATTATAAATCTGTATTTCAGAGTTCTTGTAATTGGTGCCAATCAAATAATGTTCCCTTGTGGCTATGTTTGTACAGAGGCTGCCTGAAAATTGGTTGTGGGGAAGATGCAGCAAACCATGCCAATATTCATAATAGTCACCTTTCCTCTCATTGTATCTTTATTAATCTTTCAAACCTAAAAGTTTGGTGCTATATGTGTGAAATGGAGGTTAGTGTTACTGCTCTATTATTGTCTTCTTGAAAAATTACTTGACGCCATTTGTTTAAAAACAAGCAACAAAATGTCCATTATTGACTTGCTAAGGCTCTAATAAAAATTTTAGCAATGTATTTTTTATATTATTGAATGGTAAATGTTATTAAAGATTGATTTTCTTTATTGTAATAATTAAAAAAACATTTTCATGCTTTATGTATGATGATATTTCTTTAATAATATTTAAAATATTTTTAATTGGCAATTTAGGGAATCCTTTTCGTTCTTTTAACTCTTTTTACATAGATTTTCAAAATTAACTTAATTTTTATATTTGATGAAAAATTTAATAAAGAAACTGCTCACAATAATAAATTCCTACTGTAGTGTCATTGATATATAAAAATATATGAGATGAGTATGAGTAAAATGTATTTAGGTTTTTTCCCTCTTCTCATTTCTCTTTGATGGTAAAGAATTAATGTTAAAGTTAAAATATTCAAAGTAGTTTTTTTTTTTTTCATATTAAAATATGTATCTAATTGATTGATTTCAGAAATAATTTAATATTTTATCAGGTAACGAAATGGGTATTATGCAAGCTTGATATGAGTCCAAGTTTGCAAGCACACTATGGTGGCCAGATTAGTCCTTTAGGTATTGCTGTTGCTCGGCCTGTCACAC
>JABUQX010011649.1:0-2500 GCA_015478945.1 Trachelipus rathkii | reverse complement strand
ATATGACCAACCAATTCTCAACATACTTTTCATTTATTCTCTCATTTTTACCTTTCTTCGACACCACACCAACTTCTCTAATACGTTCATTCCTCTCTTATCAATTTCTCTCACACCTAGCACACCCCTAAGATTGTCCATCTGAACACATTGAACTTTAGATCTATACTTTTATTCCAGACCGATAGTCTCACTACTATCCAATAACACAGGTAACAACATACCCTCATGTAAGACCCTAGCACACTCAAGACTTAGTCCCTTTACATTCACCAAAGATCTAATTCTGCACCAGCCACCTTCCTACCATTCAAAACTTTCCAACTATTACTCTGCATCGTCCGTTCCCTCTCATCCAAACATATACCCTAAATATTTAAAATCAGACATTTGTTCCAGCTGCTCACCCATCTAACATAACTTAACACTGAGGAGTGTCCTCACTCACAACCATAACCTTACTCTATTCCACGTTTACTTTCAAGCCCTCCTTTTACACCACCCTGCCAATTCCCTCTACCATCCTCTCAAACTCTCTTCAGATTTCGCCACACAAAACCAAACATCCGCATATAATAGGTAGCGCACCCTCCACTCATCTCCATTTTCCACCATCTAACACCATTTCCTGCATCCCCACCTCGAATTCTTTCATAACCCATCATATACAATTGAATAACCAAGGATACATAACACAACCCTGTCTTACTCTGCTCTGTTAATTCCTAATATATTTATATGTAAATAATATATATATAATATATATTATATATATATATATATATATATATATATATATATTATATATATATATATATATATATATATAATATATATAAGTATATAATATATTATATATATAATATATATATATATATTCTTTCTTCATTCTTTTTTTTTTTCCTTCCTTTTTTTCCTTCCCTCCCCAAGAGTGGGGGTAAGGTGCGTTACATGCATCGGAAAAGAAAAGCAGTAGAAGAATATGACAAAAGTCGAAAAGAAAGCCAGCCTTACCGCCCCCTCTGTACCGTTAATTAGTGAGAACTCGTCGCCGATAGAAAATCCACTCTAGAGCTTCACGGGACCGCGACGGACCCTCACTATGGTAAATCGTCAGTGTAAGAGTTCATCCCTTGGCCCAGGTGGGCCACAACCCTACCCCCTCACAAAACCCCGCCATTCACTCCTATTATGCACCTTTATTCTCGCCTCTGCCAAACTCATTTCTCTCCTTCAGACATTCGTTTACTGACTCAGTTCACTTTTTCTACGGTCTCCCAGCCGGTCGGTTCCCAACACACTCGCCACTATACATCAACTTAACCAACCGACTATCATTCATCCTTTCCACATGACCAAACCATCTCAACATACTTTCATTTATTCTCTCATTTACCCCTTTCTTCACACCACACAACTCTCTAATACGTTCATTCTTCATTTTATCAATTCTTCTCACACCTAGCATGCCCCTAAGATTGTCCATCTGAACACATTGAACTTTAGATCTATACTTCTTATTCCAGACCATAGTCTCACTACTATACAATAACACAGGTAACAACATACCTTCATGTAAGACCCTGGCGCACTCAAGACTTAGTCCCTTTACATCCACCATCGATTTAATTATACCAGCCACCTTCCTGCCATTCACAACTTTCCTACTACACTCTGCATCATCCCTGTTCCCTTATTATCCAACATATTTCCTAAATATCTAAACTCAGACACTTGCTCCAGCTGCTCACCATCTAACATAACTTCACACTGAGGACTGTCCTCACTCACAACCATAACCTTACTCTTATCTACGTTTACTTTTACACACCCTGCCAAATCTCTCTACCAATCCTCTCAAACTCTCTTCAGATTCGCCACACAAAACCAAATCATCCGCATATAATAGGTGGGCACCCTGCACTCTCTTCCATTCTCCATCATTCTAACACCATTTCCTGCCATTCCCAACTCTAATTCTTTCATAACTCCATCCATATACAAATTGAATAACCAAGGAGACATAACACATCCCTGCCCACTCCGCTTTTAATATTAAACCAATCACTTTCGACTTCCATTTATCTACACCACGCTTTACTATCCGTTCATTATACTTTTGATTCCATTATAATATAATATATATATATATATATATATATATAAGACATAATATATACATATATATATATATATATATTATATAATATATATATATATATATATATATATATATATATATATATATATGTATATATATATATATATATTATAGTGTTATATATATATTATATATATATATATATATATATAGATATTTCCATATATATATACCGGTCTAATATATATATATATTATTATCATATATATATATATATATAATATATATTTTATTTTATTACATATATATTATATATTATATATATATTATATATATATATATAGTATTAAATAATATATATAACATCTTTAATAATATTATTTAAATTATATCTCTTTT
>JABUQX010011648.1:0-40743 GCA_015478945.1 Trachelipus rathkii | reverse complement strand
CACATATCTATCCTTTCTAAGCAAACTTCTAAGAGGTTGGGTGTTCTGAAGTGTCTACAGAATTTCTTTACGCCATCCCAGTTGATTGCTCTTTATAGTGGCGTTATTCGCAATTATATGGAGTATGCCTCACACATCTGGGATGGCTTCACTCACACAGCTCTCCTTAAAAAGGTGGAGTGGAGGGCTTTTCGTCTTATCAACTCCCCTCCCCTGCCCTCTCTAACTCTCTCCAGTACCTTTCTGCCCGTCGAATTGGTTGTTGCCTCACTTACTTTATATCATCGTTACTACAGTTACTACAACCAACAGGTACTGCTCTTCTGAACTCTCCTGTCTCATACCTCCTCCACTGAGGAGGACTTGGGCGACACGTCTTGCTAAACAATCTCATCCTTTCTCTGTCCAACTCTCTGAGCCCAGACCTAATCGCTTTTCTCAATCTTACATGTTCTTCATTGGTAAAGCATGGAACACACTTCCTTTATCTATTTTTACAACTAGCTTTGACATGCACACTTTCAAACCAGAGGAGACATCATATATATATATATATATATATATATATATATATATATATATATATATATATATATATATATATATATATATAATATATATATTAACATACACACAGACACACACACATATATATATATATATAATATATATATATATATATATATAATATATATAGATATATATAATATAATATATTGATAAAATAACTCCTTGAGTGAATCTTCACATACCAGGATTAGATCCCGGGTCCTCGCGAACGGTATGCCGAGCGTGGTTACCCTCAACCCCGAAAAGCCAAAAAGATACGCGACTTAAACCTATGAAAGAGTGCTCTATCCAATAGGAATAAGGACGCCTATGTCAGGACAGAACCTCAGCGACGCACTCCGCTTGCACTCGGGTCAAAGGTAACACAGGACCCATGTAAGGAGACCACTCTAAATCGGAGTATTAATTTCTATAGATGTAAATATTGCAATTTAACCGCAGTTCAATTTGTATTTGATAAAATAACTCCTTGGAGTTGAATCTTTCAACATACCAGATTAGATCCCGGTTCCTCGCGAACGGTATGCGAGCGTGTTACCACTCAACCAGGACAAGCTAAAAGATACGCCACTTAAACCTATGAAAGAGTGCTCTATTCAATAGAATAAGGACCGCCTATGTCAGGACAATACCTCAGCCACGCATATCCGCTTGCACTGGGTAAAAGGTAACACAGGACCCATGTAGGGAGACCACTCTAGGTCGGAGTATAATTTGTATAGATGTAAATACTGCAATTAAAACCGCAGTTCAATTGTATAGATAAAAAACTCCTTGAGTGAATCTCACATACCAGATTAGATCCCGGTCCTCGGCGAACGTATGCCGAGCGTGTACCATCAACCACGAACAGCTAAAAAAGATACGCGACTTAAACTCTATGAAAGAGTGCTCTATTCAATAGGAATAAGGACCGCCTATGTCAGGAACAGATACCTCAGCCACGCATCTCCGCTTGCACTCGGGTCAAAGGTAAACACAGGACCCATGTAAGGAGACCACTTCTAAATCGGAGATAATTGTGATAGAATTGTAAATACTGCAATTTTTTAAAAAACCCGGGCCAAAGTTTTTTTTTCAAATTGTATTGATTAAAATAACTCCTTGAGTGAATCTTCACATACCAGATTAGATCCCGTGCGTCCTCGCGAACGGCTATCGAAGCGTGCTTACCACGTCAACCACACAAGCTAAAAAGATCACGCGACTTTAAACCTATGAAGAGTGCCTATTCAATAGGAATAAGGACCGCCTATGGCAGGACAGATACCTCAAGCCACGCATCTCCGCTTGCACTCGGGTCAAAGGTAACACAAGACCCATGTAAGGAGACCACTCTAGATCGGAGTATAATTTGTATAGATGTAAATCTGCAATAAAACCGCAGTTCAATTTGTATTGATAAAATAACTCCTTGAGTAATTCTTCACTTACCAGGATTAGATCCCGGGCCCTCGCGAACGATATGCCGAGCGTGTTACCATCAACCACGACAAGTAAAAGGATTACGCGACTTAAACCTATGAAACAGTGCTCTATTCAATAGGAATAAGGGCCGCCGACTATGTCAGGACAGATACCTCAGCCACGCATCTCCGCTTGCACTCGGGTCAAAGGTAACACAGGACCCATGTAAGGAGACCACTCTAGATCGGAGCATAATTTGTATTGATGTAAATACTGCAATTAACCGCAGTTCAATTTGTATTGATAAAATAACTCCTTGAGTGAATCTTCACATACCAGGATTAGATCCCGGGTCCTCGCGAACGGTATTCCGAGCGTGTTACCACTCAACCCCGACAAGCTAAAAAGAACGCGACTTAAACCTGTGAAAGAGTGCTCTATTCAATAGCGAATAAGGACCGCCTATGTCAGGACAGATACCGCAGCCACGCATCTCCGCTTGCACGTCGCCTGTCAAAGGGTAACACAGACCCATGTAAGGAGACCAACTCTTAATCGGAGTTATAATTTGTAGTAGATGTTAAATACTGCATTAAACCGCAGTTCCAATTTGTATGAAAATAACTCCTATGAGTGAAATCTCACATACCAGATAGATCCCGGCGTCCTCTGCGAACGGATATGCCGAGCGTGTTACCACTTAACCACCGATATAGAGTGGTCTCCTTACATGGGTCCTGTGTACTTTGACCGAGTGCAAGCGGAGATGCGTTGGCTGAGGTGTCTGTCCTGACATAGGTCCTTATTCCATTGAACTAGAGCACTCTTTCAAATAGGTGTAAGTCGCCGTATTCTTGTTAGCTTGTCGTGGTTGATGGTAACACGCGCGGCCATTACCGTAACGGAGGACCCGGGATCTATCCTGGTATGTGAAGATCACTCAAGGAGTGATTTTATCAAGCACAATTGAACTGCGTTTAATTAGCAGTATTTACTCTATACAAATTAATACTCCGATTTAGAGTGTCTCCTACATGGGTTCCTGTGTTACCTTTGACCCGATGCAAGCGGAGATGCGTTGCTGAGGTATCTGTCCTGACATAGGCGGTCCTTATTCCTAATGAATAGAGCACTCTTTCATAGGTTTAAGGCGCGTATCTTTTTACTTGTCGGGGTTGAGTGGTAACACGCTCGGGCAATTTACCGTCGCGAGACCGGATCAATCCTGCGTATGTTGAAGATTACTTCAAGGAGTATTTGATCAATACAAATTTGAACTGCGGTTTAATTGCCAGATTTACTCCTATACAAATTATACTCCGATTTAGAGTTGTCTCCTTACATGGTCCTGTGTACCTTTGACCCGAGTGCAAGCGGAGATGCGTTGGCTGAGGTATCTGTCCTGACAACTCGGGTCCTTATTCCTATTGAATAGAGCACTCTTTCATAGGTTTAAGTCGCGTATCTTTTACTTGTCGTGGTTGAGTGGTAACACGCTCGGCATACCGTTCGCGAGGCCCGATCTAATCCTGGTATGTGAAGATTCACTCAAGGAGTTATTTATCAATACAAATTGAACTGCGGTTAATTGCAGTATTTTACATCTATACAATTATACTCCGATTGTAATGGTCTCCTTAACATGAGGCCTGGTTACCTTTGATTCGCGAGTGCAAGCGGGAGATGCGTGGCTGAGGATCTGTCACTGACATAGGCGCTCCTTATTCCTATTGAAAGAGCACTCTTCATAGGTTTAAGTCGCGTATCTTTTAGCTTGTTCGGGTTGAGTGGTAACACGTCGGACATACGTTTTTCCGCAGGACCCGGATGCTAACCTGGTATGTGAAGATTCACTCAAGGATATTTTATCAATACAAAATTGTAACTGCGGTTTAATTTGTATTTACATCTATACAAATGATACTCCGATTTAGAGTGGTTTCCTTACATGGGCCTGGTTACCTTTACCGAGTGCAAGCGGAGATGCGTGGGTGAGGTATCTGTCCTGCCTGGCGGTCCTTATCCTATTGAAATAGAGCACTCTTTCATAGTTTAAGTCGCGTATCTTTTTAGCTTGTCGTGGTTGATGCGTAACCACGCTCGGCATACCGTTCGCGAGACCCGGGATCTAATCCTGGTAGGTGAAGATTCACTCAAGGAGTTATTTTATCAATACAAATTGAACTGCGGTTTAATTGCAGTATTTACATCTATATATATATATATATATATCATAAATATATATTCACTGAACATGACCATATAATAATAATATAATATAATATATATATATATATATTATATATATATATATATATATATATAATATATATATATATTATATATAAATATATATATAATAGTATATATATAATATAATATATATTATATATATTATAAAATTGTAAATGATTCTAGTGAAATTAAAATTTTCCATATTCTTCCCAGCATTTACATTCATTATAAAATAAAATCCTTATCATAAAAAAAAAGAATGCAATACTGAAATAAAATGCGACATCATAAATGTAACTCATAATAACAGAATAACAGTTAAAAAAAATCAGACCAATTAGAAAAAATATATATATATATAATAATAATAAAATAAAAAAGAAAAAAGCAAAAGAAACTTTATCACGAAATATCGTCGGTGTAAAAACTGTGAAATGGAATGCCTGACTCACAAGGGCTCTTATTTTCCGCTTCCTGATGCTAACAAGCGACTCTCCAACGTTATTAAACTCAGGTAAATGAATTCATTCTTGTAATTCATTTAAGCAATTCTGTTCAAAGTGTGCAATAGAACTCTGCAAAGAGGGTTTTATGCAAAACTTTGAATATACACGAGCTTTCTCAAATTATATTTGTCATTAATATATATATATATATATATATATATATTATATTATATTATATTAAGTATAAATTAAACTTAATCCCTAATATCTCTCTGCTTCAAACTATTATATACTCATATATATAACAACACTTCCTATATTAATATATTATAACCCACTATATATATAATATATATATATATATATTTGCTGTCGCTGAAATTCGAACATAGAGGGGAGGCATTATAACGCCCATTTATCTAGATTTAGTCCAAGAGGCATGAAATGTGACTGCGAAGCCAGGGTTGCAACACTCACATGTACATATATCTATAATTAATTATTATTTAACTCATATTATATTATATATTATATAACTATAATAATCTATCAATTTTATATATTATTTACTAATTTAGTCCTCAAGAGGCATCGAAAATTGACTGCGATAGCAGGGTTTGCACGATTGGGGACAATGTGATTATCCACAATGGTTTTTCATAAAAAATGCCCTTCACATTAACTGAAAAAAACCCTGAAAAAAAAACAACACTACTGATAGGTTTAAAGAATCACATAGATACAACATAAGAACTCGGAACTCAATTTTTAAGAGTTAATTTACTTGTCAACATTTAAAATTTACCTTTAAATATTTTTATTCATTCAAAAAACAATTTAATTCTCTAACAAATTTATTTTGGTGTTTCATTTGGAATCACCTTCATTTATTAAGAAATTTGTAAATTTTTACCAGCTTGCTTGCCTGGTTGAACTGGGAATATAAGATCTTATAATATCGATTGACTGTGAAGTGGAAGGAGAATCTATCTTCATAAGTGGGAGCTGTTGATTAAATTGGGATATTTTGGTCCTTTGGCTGATTCCTTGAAACTAAAATTGATGGCTGCACAATTGAATTTCTTTTTTCACACTTTTGTAAATGATTTCGAATTCTCTCAATTTTGGATGTTAACTCTGTGTCACAATATTTACATCGAACCTTTGAACTATTTTCCATTCTTGTAACTTCAGTCCACTCTGAACTTTGTTTCCTGCCACTTCCTGGTAACATTGGCATTTTTTTTTAATTTCTTTTTATCTTCTTTTCTTTTTAATTTTTTAGATTTTGGATTATGAATATATATTTTAAATTCATATATTTATAATTTTATTAATATAAAAGTACTGAAAATAGATATACATACCGTATATATATATATATATATATATATATATATATATATATATATATATAATATATTATATATATTTATATATTATATTATAATAATACGATATAATATATATCTATATATTATATTATATATATTATCTTTTACCGCCTTATATAATTAATAAACTGAGAATTTACAGCCCGAAATACTTTTTGCCATGCGACTTTAACTAAGTTTTGGTTTTATTTTTTTACTTTTCCTCTTTTAAACGAAAAAAATATTTAAATTTTAGTAATTTTTAGTTTTATTTACCCTTTTTAATAATATAAAGGTTTTAAAATTTAAATTTTATGTTTCCAATGCAGGTTTTTTCACCACGTGAGGGTACATTTATATTTAGCTTTGATTTTAACTACTTTGTTTAAGTGTATTTTCCGTTTGTCTGAGTGTGGTAGTCGGTGTATGTTTATAATATATGTGTTTTAGTTTAGTAATGTAGATTTGTGATCAGTTTAAACTTTTTATGATTTTTTCAAATTTTTCCGTAATACGGGTATTTTAGCGTTTTAAATTCATAAAGTATTTAATTAACAAAAGTTAATTTAAAATTTATAGATTAAATTTTTGATATAAACTTTTTATTTAGGTTTCAGGTGTTGACATCAATTTTATGCACGATTTCTCGTTTTCTTTTTCTGTGGTCTGTCTTTGAGATCTTTTGTTTTTGAGCTATGTTGTGTGCGGGCGTGTGTGTGATGGCAGTTATGCGTAGGTGAACGGGGCTTTCTATTTGACTTCATCCAACATCCAAGGCTTAAGCATCTATATCTCTACTTCTCCCGTGGAACCACACCTTTCTAACCTCACCCAATCTTTTGGCTCTTTGTCTAAGACTCAGATGGCTAAGAATTATCCTTAACTCGGATTTTAATGTATCGCACTACAACATTATTCATAATTTCGAGTCTAAGAGGTGGAGTATAGTGCCTTATGTTACACATAAACACTCTTGTAACACGTCTCGTGAATCTTCGATGTTCTGTGGCTCAATGTTCTATGGTTTAAAATCTTCCTCCCTTCTCACGCTTACAAATAATTACTTGTGCTGTCTGCTACTGCTCTCTATACAGAACAGATTTTTCACGCCTTTTTTTAATAATCTTACTACTCTTCTCACGAGACTGTTATACTCTTCTAACCAAATACTGAAGGTCGCGCTATTTAAGGGTGATTTTCAATGTTAACTAAGTACTTGGAGATGGTTTTGGGGTGCCTCTCATATCCGATTTACAGGTGGGGAGGAGCCGATCATTCAGCATTCTCAACGATCTGGAGCAACTAATTTAAAGGACACTCACGCACATTTCGGATCGTCCTAAAAACCAAATTCTTGAACAGGAGACTTGACCATATATGTTTGCACCACTATGTACTTTCTATCACTTAAAATACACCACTTTACGCATCCTATCGGTAAGTCTGTACCAAACCTTCAATTCTCTTATTAATAAAATATTTCTGCGCGATCCAGATAGTCTCACCTGAACCCTAACTTTCGTTATATTCTGAGGCACTATTGATACGGGCCGATTGGGGGCCATTGCGTGGCTTTACCGCCTGAGCTAAATATGATCAGCGACGCTTTTCTCATGGAATCCTGGTGACTTTCTGCTATCTGGCCGATAAGGTGGGAGCTGTAATCGTTGATGGGATGAGCAGCGATTCATAATCCTTCTTCGAACACTAATCTTTATGCTATTACTCCTCATTAATCCATTGTTCAGATCCTCGAGAGTGCTTGTTCAACTGGCCATTTTCGGCTAGAGACAGTGCGTAAGAGAGTGGAAAAATTTTTTCGTTTCCAATCAACTCTTGCTAATTTTCAATTCAGCTAGAAATCGTTGCAGGGAATATCATTCTCTTCGACGAGCAAGCAGGCTTCATACAAACGAAAGATGCGCAACAACTCTTGGTTCTCATACTGGACCCCTAAATCTTTCCTTGGGCATCTAAGCTTATAAAAGCACAATCTGTCTTACAGACTCTGTAAATAATGTCTTTCCTCCTCGTTTATATTCAGCTCTGATGGTTTCTGTTGCATAATTTCTCTAACTGAAAGTTAGCTCAATCTACTTCGTGACCCTCCCTATTTTCTCATCTAACTCAACCCTGGAACGATCTGGCATTCTCCTCATCCTCCATCCTCATTCTCCATCTCAGTGTCCCTATGCCTTTTGCCTGTGATTACATATGATCGGCCGAATGCATGGGCTCCTGAAATCAACGAACGTTAGGAAGGCGGTAGCCCGATGGCATTCCTCACCGAGTTTTGGAGAGGAGTGTGCTTCCCGTGCTATCCCCGCCCCTCGTCAACTATAAATCTTCTAGCATACATAACTAACACTTATAACCTCAGTATTGGATCAAGCACGCACTATGTCCAACCTATGCCGGAGAAAAGAGCCGCTCTGAGATGCCTATCTAAACTATCGCCCTATAACTTCTTAAAGCTCTTACATTGTATTACTATCCTAAGATTTTTGAAAACTCTTCTCTAAACTCTCATTTCTAGATCATCTGAATTCTTCATTCACTTCTTCTTTCCGATCGCCAGTAGGCTTTCGGCGCTCGAGGTCTACTAGCGATATACTTTCCTACTTACTGATTTATGGTTCCGCCCTTTAGAACTAGTGAGCGAGATATTCTGCGTGGTGGACGACTTGACAT
This sequence comes from Trachelipus rathkii, assembly GCA_015478945.1. Lineage (NCBI taxonomy): Eukaryota > Metazoa > Arthropoda > Malacostraca > Isopoda > Trachelipodidae > Trachelipus > Trachelipus rathkii. The sequence continues at coordinate 32,021 of JABUQX010011648.1, read as the reverse complement.
CATCAAAGCATGTTGACTCGCCGGGTATTGGAGCAGCGCACTTGATCGTACTCACCAAGCTCCCCCTCCTTTTGGGTTTCCTCGCTTCTTCTTGCTTAAATTATGTCTAGTTTCACTTTCATACGCACAATATAGGCTGTTGTGGTGATTGGGGAAATTTGAAATATGAAGAACTCTTTCCTGTGGCATTGTTTCCTTTTTCCATTGTTTATTCATTAATGTCTCTCACGTAGCACATCTAACTCTATTCACTCATATCCGATGACTCGACCTTCATTCTTCAACTCATTTCAATTCCTAGCTCCTTCTTTACTTCTCAGAGTTTGCCTCGTCGTCTTAATCTTATCTGATTTCTATTCTCGCTGATCATGGATTAAGAATTCGGGTGGGGTCCGTTGAACTTGTGAAATTTATTCTAAAAACTCAATTCTACAAATCTCCCTCTCTAAGACACCTTCCAATTTTCCTATCTCTTCGACGGTTCTCTCGTTCGTCTCTCCTGTTGACAAATAAACATCCTTGCCTTAACGACATAAACAAAAAAATGTCTTGGAAACCAGGTCACATCAACAAACATATAATGGTACGAGTGGGAGAGATTAAGATATCGTTGGCCTGTAGGTGCGGCCTCAAAGAAACTGGGAGTTCTGTTTAGACGCGAGATTTTTTTTCTCTCTTCTCAGTTGCTCAGCTATACAAGGGGCCTCATCCGCCCTTTTATGGAGCACTGCACTGCACTCATATCTGGGGGGGGGGGTGGTCTGGTTCACCCGGCTTTTTTGGATAGGGTCGAGTCCAAGGCCAAAAGGTTTATAAAACCTGTTCTGGTCTTTCCAGTTTCCCTTGACTAGACAATTCTAATGCTTAATGCGGAGCGTGATGTTAGTGTGCTTTATCTCTTTTCTATCGGTATTACCCTATAGGTACTGAAGCGGCAGGTGCTCGAGGAACTTATCACTCCTTCAGTAAATAGGACAAAGAATATGGAGATTCTTCACTTGCGTTTATTTTCAAAACAAGATCAATAAATATTTTGATCACTTTGCGCTCTCCAAAGGTACCTCACACCTTTAGGTCAGGTTTGCAGCATAGGAGGCTCCTGAGAGTATCTCACACCTTTGTCAAGTTTTTGTGCCAATCTAGGAACTCCAAGGCTAGTTTTGCTGCGGGCTGCTTTCTTCTTTCCTGCCACAAATCTGTTCTGTGGAATTCTCTTCCATCTTCTGTGTTTCCCTCTGAATTTTTAATCTCGCCCACTTTAAAGCCTGCGTCCCTGATAGCTCATAGATAAACTGCGTATTTAAATTATAGTTTGTGACTTCTGTGAGGCGTTGTAAGCAACCCCCTTGATCCTTGAATACGTGATTCTGCCCGGTAGAGTGGTGGCTCAGACTATACTGTAAAATATATATATATAAATAGTAATATTACATAAGTGGTTTATAATTAGGCTATATACATTTCTATTGCCTACCAATTTTTTTTTAGTACCTTCTTTACTATATTTATAGATATAATATATATATATATATATATATATATTATATATAATATATATATATTAATATATATATATTATATATTATAAATATATAATCTGTAATATATATATATAATATAACCTATATATTAATAAATATTGATTATATAATTAGTAAATATCTAATATATATATTATATTATAATATAAATATATAATATAATATAACCACTTATATATATATATATCCAATATATACTATATATATATAATATATATTATTATATATATCGTTATATATATGTAAATATAGTTATATTTGCATCATATTATATATATTATAAATATTGCTTGAACTAGTACACTATATAATTATTAATCATTATATATATATATATATATATAATATATATAATATATAATATATATATATATATATAATATATAAGTATATATATAATTAATATATATATATATATTATATACTATATATACTCTATAGTATAAGTATATATATATACTATATAATATATATAATATATATTATAATATTATATATACTATTATATAACACTTATATATCTATATATATATATTATATATATATATATATATATACATATATAAATATGTATATAGCCTTTAGTATATTATAGCTAATATATTATAAATCTATATATATCTTCGTATATATAAATATTTATATATATATATATAGTATATATATTATAATATATATAATATACTATATATATATATATATATATATATCATATATATATAATATATACGAATATACCTTATATATATATCATCTATATATATATTTATACAAAGGAATTTTCGGCTATTGCTATTTCCCTAGCCGAGCTAGGGTAACGTGGTAAACATCTTTTCTTTAAGCGAAATATCAAATACCCATTTAATGAATATTTAGAGCACATTGTGGGGATTATACTTTTTAACATCAATCGCTATCGATGTGTTGTTCTACATAGAGATCTCTAATACTAGGAACTGATCAAATCCCGCTGATATCCGAGAAAGTGAAATATAAATGTAATATTTTGCCGATATATAGAAACTGTATTTAAAAAAAAGCATATATATATATATATATATATTATTGATACTACTACAATTGTGAGTACATACCTTATACTTACTTTATTATATTAACTATAATACTATATATAATAATAACACTTATTATATATATAAATAATTAGATATATAAAATTGGATGAGCTAAAACAACTTTTATGACGCTTATTACTTGTAATTTATTTTTAAAATAAATAAACTTTGAAAAAATTTAACTATATAATTTTTAATATATATATATATATATATATATATATATATTATATATATATATATATATATATATATAATATATTAGTAGTTTAAAGTTGTAAATATTGAAGGCCAGTGAAAGTAAAACCTGTGAAAGTAAACGTCGACCGTAATCGCGTGGGAATTATTCCGCCCTTTCGACCATAGACGAAAAAAACCTGGGTTTTTTTTATAGAATGTATAAATTATAATAATGAATAACTTAATTAAAAATAAAAATTAAATTAATTAATATATATATAATTAAATTAAAATATTAAATTAATTAATAAATAAATTAATTAAATAAATTAAAATAAATTAATTAAATAAATAAATATTAAAAAATAAAATGTTTAAATTTACTGAATATTATTTTTTTATTGACGTGTATATTCCCCGCACCGGTTTGGGGCTCACGCAGCGGCAACGCGCAGCGCAACCGCACCGTACGCACCTGACACCGCAACCGCACTACTCAACTTTATCTAACTGAGGATAGAGGTTTATGCAACATGGTTATCTCTCTCAACATTGAAACACTATCCCATAGGGGGGACGTAACCTTTCGTCGTAAGACGAGGTTACGTGCCAGCACTCCCAAAAGGGTTGGGTCTCCAGCCCCCAAACCTGAGATTAATATTGAACTAAGTAAAGGCTTAGAAACTTGTATAAATACACCCCTTCAATATAAGTGTACACTTACCTATATCACCATCATATATGGATTTAAAATAACACGTATCAACCCCAAGGGGGTCTCCAGCTCACCAAAAAACTAGATATATTGACGTAGATAAGGTCTGATAAACTCTTGGTATGAAAGTCCGGGCAAACCCTCATATGAAAAAAAAGCGTACCCACATCATACCCTATGCGACCGTTTAAAATAACCCAGTAGAAAAAAAAAATACATTTTACAACCCCCATAAGGAAGAGAGGTGTAATCACAGCCCCACACTAATCCTGAAATATTTGACACTTAGAACGATGTACACCGTGAAGTAACAGATCACCCTTTCAGTATTAAGGTATCCACACACCTCATATAATGGGTTAAATAGCCCTACACAAACCCAAAGAGGGGACCATCCAGCCACACACACACCCTTGAACATATTTAACATCGTACGAGAGAAATCTATGCGTCACTCACATCATCTTTCTATAATGTATCCTCGAATGCAGAAAACACATTTAAAAAAAAATTTAAAAAATAAAAACCTTTAAAAAATAAAAATAAAAAAAAAACAAAAAAAATCTTTTAAGTATTTAATAAACACTCAAAATTATATAAATTTTTTTCACATTTTACACTCCTTAAAGCAGTAAATCAGTTAACTAGTAAATTAAACTACCTTCCTATCCTTCCTACCCTTCAATGATCCTATTGATCTACTTCTAACTATTGATCTAATGATTCAAGTGCAAGTCATATTTTTATAAAAATTGCATTTTCGGAAGAGAACCCTCCAAGATAGCAGTAAATCAGTAATTTCAGTACACATCTAACTACCTCCTCAGCTACCCACATTCCTTCCAATCCTCCGTGATCATTGATCTATTGATCTAGTGATCTATTTATTCTGTTTAATGATAAATATTTGTGGAATAATTTAGATGATAAAGTATGAAATCATAAATTGTATAACAAACAAAAACTAAATTTCCTTTATGTTTATAACTTAAAAATTGTTATCTATTATGTATATACCCTAAAAGCAGTAAATCAGCAGTATATCAGTTAATCAAACTACCCATCCCACCACCCTGTGATCTATTGAATCTATTGATCTATTGATCCACTATTGATTCAAGTTCATATTTTGTATAAAAACAAACTTTTATTCCTTTTTATGTTTATAATTAAAAAATTGTATTTTTACATTACCCTAAAAGCAGTAAATCAGTAAAATCAGTTAATCAAAACTACCCTCCTACCCAACCGTGATTAACTATTGATTCTATTGATCATTGATTATTTGATTCAAGTCCATATTTTGTAATAACAAAACAAAACCATATATTCATCCTATTTTTATGTTTTGAGGACTCCTTTAAAAAATTGTACTTTTACATACCCTAAAGCAGTAAATCAGTAAATCAGTTAATCAACTGCCCCCTCCTACCCATCCGTGATCTATTGATCTATGATCTATTGATCTATTGATTCAAGTCATATTTTGTAATAAACAAAACAAAACTTTTATACTTTTTTAGTTTATAACTTAAAAAAAATTTGTATTTTTACAATACCTTAAAATATTTTATATTACTAAATCAGTAAATCAGTAAAAGCAGTAAATCAGTAAATCAGTAAAAATCAAACTACCACTCACTACCCATTCCAACATCCGTGATCATAGGTTGATCATATTGATATTGATGATTGATGGTAAAATATAGTGAATTTTGTATCGAATTCAAGAATACAATAAGTTTTAGATATAACACAACAAAACTTTTATTCTTTGTATGTTATGGTTATAACTTAAAAAAATTCTTTATATTTTTTACATACCCTAAAGCAGTAAAATCACGTATGAATCAGTTATCAAAAACTGACAACTCCGCTAAAAACGAACCTAAGTCCGTGATCTATTGAAATGCTAAGTTGATACTTAATATTGAGATACTATTGAATTCAAAAGTCAATGAAATTTATGGGTATACGTACATAAACAGAGAATTTTTATTTCTTTTTATGTTTATAACTTAAAAAAATTGTAATTTTTATTAGTAAATGCAGTAAATCAGTAAAAAATCAGTAAATAATTAATCAAACTACCCTCCTAGCCATCCGTGAACTAATTGATCTAGTTGAAATCTATTTGATCTATTTAGATTAATCCAAGTCATGAGATTGTTTGTATAAACAAACCAAACTTTTATAACTTTAATTATGTTTATGGTAACAAAAAAAAATTTGATATTTTTGTAAATATATTTAAAACCCTAAATCAGGTAAATCAGTAAATCAGTAAAGCAGTAAATCAGATAAATCAGTATATTAAGAATCAGTTAAATCGAAATAAAAACTCTATAACTACCCTCATCACTACCCTCTATCAGTTACTCCGATGATCTATTGATCTATTGATCTATTGATTCAAAGTCATATTTTTTAATTAAAATTGTCATGTTTACATACACAAGCAGTAAATCAGTAAATCAAAACATACCTTCCCTTCCCCTCCGCCTTCTATCCAAAACCCATTAAACCTATGATCTATTTAATCTATTGACACAAGTCTATAAATTTTTTTTCTGTAGTATAGGATATATTGAACCGCTTTCTTACGTGGGAGTAAAAAACCCGCAATAAGAAAACATAGAATGTTTTATATATTTAAAGCATTGATAAACATAATGTACAAAAGCTAGCTTTAAAGTTTTTTACCATATAAAAATTTTTTTATTAAATAATATATTTACAGTTTTAATTATAACAAATGATTAGTTAAAACAAATAATAATTATGCAGAATTAAATACAGTATGATAACTACATAAATTCTAGTTACTCCTATAATGGATTAAACACAGAAAATAACACTAATTATCCAACGAGTTAATTGAATTCTATTTATAAATATTTCTAAAAAAGAAAATGTAAATTGCTTATTTATTGTGAGACAAATAAAATCTAAATTGCTTACGAGAGTACAACGCGCAAATATAACAACCATTATTAAGACCGGTTATATTTATACAGAACAATCGTTGGAACAACGCCTATCCATTACCATAGCCTCGAAACATCCCGATTGTAGAAGTGGTCTAGAAAGATAAGTCCAAAGTTCAGGGTGTTTCAATTTTACCAACGAACGCGTAGTTCCCATTCACGCGATACACCTAAAAATTTCTTTTTCGTTTATAAAGGTATTTTAAGTATTCTTCCTTCACCTTCATCTTAATATTCAACATTGAGAAACATTTATCCGTACTCTGTAAAATCTCGATGATTTGAGGATAAGTTCTCAAATACACCAGAAACTGAGCACTCGAGGATGTCAAACTTTATACCTAATATTGGTTGTGAAGCTTAAACACATCTAATGTAACTTTCACTATGAATAGTCTGAGAAAATTATAGACATAACACCCATCTTGAAAATCAGCTGTGAGATCGTAGGCATATAAATTACGGTTTTCAGCATAAGTCTTGATGATCAACACCTGTTACCGTTTCGCTGCAAGATACAATATTGGCAAATTGAAATCGTAAAAAGGACGCGAAACATTGAGAATGTGTAGCCTCGGATGATGCACCTCAATAATCACGATGAACCGTGTATGGTTTGACGCATTCTACATGCCAACTGGATACTCTAAGGAAATATCCAAACTCGGGTAACCTATTTAAAGGCAGACTTCCCATTAGTGAATTTCTCCACACACTAGGCATCGTGTATCTACATATTCCTATTATTAGCCCGATTTCCTGAGTCATAGAACTACCATTGACGAGGTAGGTATATAAATAGCTCGATATCCTCTGGGTGCAGTTTAATAATTTTAGTCTCAATTCTCCTTGATTGGATATTTTTGCCTCGCTATTCAATCAATAAGTAGATTCCATATCGATTTAAAGGGAAATACATTTTTGAAACTGTTATATCGGACTAATAATAGATAGAGGCAAGTAATGGGATAAATTAGGTTTTGAGTAAGACGATATCAGTTTTGGCTCTTAAGTAAAATGCGTTGCTCTTGTATACATTAACGCGCCAAATTGAGAAGTTAGACTCTAGTGAGAAACTGATTGTTCAGGTGTCCACTGAATGGTCATGAATGAAGTCTTTCTAGGAGAGAATTTAGAGTACACCGTTTACCATCCATTAATATTCGTAAGTTTATTTTTGATTTAGCTGCCTTAATCGTCCCTATGTGACTCTGCATAATCTATTTAAATTTGTGTAGTATCCCGGCGATGATTGCTATAATGGGGACACTAATGGTTTCAGTCTCATCATCTGAATAATGTTTAGTATGTCGGAGGTATTCTGTGATACACATCTTCGATGCCTTATAATGGTACTGCAGCTGGAGATGCCCTCTAGATGATTGTTGTATCATATTGATTAAAAAACACCTCAAGTTGAGTTGATAAACATGTATATTCAGAGGTAAATTTGTTTCGTGGGGAGTATATAAACAATTGGTGGGATCGCGTCTACTGGAGATTTGAGTTTTGATACCTAGTGACATTAATCGATACCTCAACGTTAGCTCTTACAGATATAAGAGACCGAACACATTCGAAGGATCAAGATATTTGGTCAGAAGTGCCGGGGCGAATTTTTGACCACTTCGAGAGTTACATGAATGTTACTAACCTATCTATCCAATTGAATACATATATGAAAAGAGGTGGATTATTCACTCTACACTGAGATCTCGTGGTAGGTATTTCACTAAAAAAGAGAACTCCACATGTCATCTTACAACAGTCGGGCTAGAAGGGATGGAGGAATGCAATCTTGCTAACATAACAATCGCTTGACGTACTACATGAGGAATAGTTAGTATTAAACTACCGAGTCTTTAATAGGTCCCTTCGAAATAGAATGCAGGCTCAATATTTCATATGTTGAGAATAAAAAAAAAAAAAAAGGTAATCCTTACATCTAATCACTGCTATATCCCGAAGGAAAAAGAGCAAACACATCAATCCCACACCTTTTTTTTATAGTGTCCTTGTGATATAAATGGCGTTTCTTTACATGGTTTTTTAAGCCACCCTCTACTACCACAATTGACAACAGTTCAGTCTACATATCCACGATCGCTACTTTTTCATTCTCATAACCATCACTAGCATTTCATCTGAAACATCGGCTAGTCCGACGTTTCAACCACAGCATACAAGGGGCTCGACATCTTCCTATCCCCATTTATATCCTGATTGTTGCTCTAGTCATTCTCGCGTTTCTTGAGTCCTTTTGTCAGCTTGATGTATTCTTACCATCCTTGATTCCTAAACAAAGGGATAGTCTTTATCGAAATCACTTAGAGCTATTCACAAATCCTCCTAAACTCTATCATCTCCCTATGAACACATTTCTTTGAACCCTCTCTTACAGGCAATTCTTTTCTCTCTTTCCATTATTATTATTATTTAACCGTGGAACGCTTCGTTTTAATTATAATTGTTACTATATAAATACGATCAACTAGCTGTCAACCAATTGTGAAAGGGAATTAGTGGTATACCTTACCCCACGTCTCTTTATATCATAAAATACGAATCGAACTCAGGTGTAGGTGAGGTCTTAGCTCAACGGTACAAGTTAGTGGAAATCTATTAATGGAAATCGCTTATAACTTTAGGCGATACCTGTAGGGATAAATGAACTACTGCTGAGACAAGAGTGTTAAGTGTTAGTTCCCTCCTACATACTGATGGTCTATTAATTCCTGTATAAACATATGGCCATACCTGTGAATATTCTCTTGTAAACATATCTTAAGAAGGCATGCATAGCAAAATGTAAATGAATTCTACTGTGTCATTTTTCTGTAGACATTACTCTGCGCAAATGTTTGGATAAAACTAACGTAATTAGATCCTTTAGATATGGTTGGACATTATTATTTCTCAATATTGAGTCTGCATCGAGAGTAACTACAATACGCCAAAAGGCCAGGTTGAAGGGAACAGAAATAAATAAACATCTAATCTTGTTAACAAGGAGGTTCACATGAGTTTGAGAGTTGGTTGAAAGTGATTAAAGACGTTATCTTCCGCGTCTTAACGGATTTATTAACAAGAAACACTTAATCTTTACATTAAACTGACTTTGCATTCAAAATTTTTTTTATTAACAGGTCTAATAAGAAGCACACAATCGATGATAAAACAATCGAACTCTATACCGCACGACCAAAGCGGTTTTATTAAATATCTTTCAAAGAAATGATTCTTTGTTCGGCGTCGAGTTTGGATGACCGCCATTAGCACCGCGGTAAATAAATTTTTAAAATAGCATTTTTAACACTATCAACATTTCTAAATATCGTAAACAGCACATTTTCTTAATGTTCATATTTATCAGATCCAGTGACTTTCCTCAAATTTCCAAAATGAAGCTGGTAAACTTGTCTAATATTTCTCTATCAAAAAATGTTATTGAGGGTTCACATACCTTACTGGGTTTATCCATTATTGAACCATAGTTTTATTTTCCGATATAGGTCCATAGAAGCCGATGTATGGCAGAGTTAAATAGAAATGATCTTTCACTCTCCATGTTCACAAAGTAAACCTTGATCAATGTTTCTTAATTTCACCAGCAATTATATAACTATTAAACTTCCCTGGGTAACCTACCCATTTGACAAGTACTGGTTATTTTTTCCTTTCCCTTTAGATCCCTAATATTTTTTCTAATTTTATACTCGTGCTCTTAGGATCAAACCGTATTTCCTGTATTTCTTGTTTATAGAACCCCTCCTTTTATTTTTTCACCACATCTAAATCCTCAAAGATAGTATAATTTTAACCCATCTCTCGAGAATTCTCTGACGGTATTACTTTAAAAACTTCTCTCGACCATCCTGATTCGTAACCCTTTTCTGAAAATTTTTCAAATTGTCCTAGACACTCTCCACATAATCTCCATACTTTAATACCAGTGTTATCTTTTTATTTTCCGTACAGGACGATTAGGAACTGAGGGTTTTATCTTCACCAATCTCTAGAGGGGTATTCTTAAAGTTAACTAATTGATAAGAGTAAGACCTATTATAAGAATAAGCCAAGTTTTGCAGTATATCTATATACCAAAAATGTATTCATTTTCGTTGTACAATAAATCTTCTGCCATTCTTATACTTTTTAGATGTCTTGTATCGTCTTCCTCCACCAGAGTGTGCAGCTTTATTAAACTAAACACACCTGCTGTTATCCGTACTACTATTATCCAAATAATCAATACTCTGTATATACTTATTTGCTATGTAAACCCTTTTTCCTATGAGAAGAGTCTGAGAGAACTTTTAGTCTGTCCACAATCATTTGAGGGAATCTGTTATCTCATTTAATCATTTCTATCTAGCCTGCAGCAGCTACAGTCTTTGATTTTTTAATCTTTTTTAAAACCTTTAACCATAAATACCTGGAATATACATCTATTACAAAAAGAATGTATTGATACCCCTTCATTGTTAACTTTATATTTTATCATTTCAGTCAAAATCCAAACCAGTTTGCCATACATTATCTAAGTGGGGGCTACGGTTTTCGTGTTGGAAATTTTTTCGTATAGGTTTATGTAGGGTAAAAGCATCCTCACCTTGTAAATAATATTTTCAATTCTTTTTTTAATTTATTATGAGGAAGATCCTTGAACAGAACTCTTGAAAGAAGTCTCCCTTCACAGTAACTGGTGAAGCTGTTTCACATCAAAATAAATATTTATTCTGACCTGCATCCTAGCCTCTCATGCCTCACTATATGACATTATACAAAATTAAAACATATTTATTCGTTTAAAGTGAGAGGTCATGTAAAAAACCGAATGTCCAATAATAATAATTTTCATTTTCAATACAAAATAATATTAACTATTTTATAATTAGCAAATTTCTTCAGTTTTATTTAAAAAATTTTATAGCAGAAAGACTCTACATAGGTTATTATACATATATTTTAAATTACAAACAGAGAATACATAATACACCAGTACAATAAATGAGATTAGGGAATATCCATTTCTGAAGCGAGAAGTTTTAAGGTTTTTTTCTATTCTTCAAGATACTCACTTTGTCTGAAGATACATTGGGAGTTGTATTTCCCTGCACTGACACGTAATAAGTACTTTCTATCTTATTGCATCTATTAAATCTGGTCCGAGTGCAAAGAAGTACCAGAGGGACTCACTCCGGTCTAGGAGACATTGGAATATTAATCAGATTCCGTAAATCTTTGTTTATTCTGGATTAAAGTTCTCTGGAAAATAATAGTTTTGAAGTTCCTTGTTTGAATCCTGTTTCCATCCTGTTACGAGGAAGACTTAACTTCCAAATCACGGCGAGAGAAAAGCGTTAGCAAATCAGAATATCAAGTCAAATCAAGAATATTCGATCCTACAACAATCCTATTCTTTTGTCAATAATGCGATTTGCCCTGTTTTACCACTTTACTAATTTTAAAATCTTATAATAAAGTACAAACCTTGGTCTGAATTCTGCACTAACTCATACTATTTTTATGATTAATATGGTATAAACTTATCTACACTTTTCATGACTTCAATCTTAGTATCTGGTGCTTTAGCTGAATCTTCCTTAGTTGAATTTAGTAAAACTTTTCCACGATCTAGCTCATATTTTTGTAATAGCATATTTGCGATATATCGCGATTTCTTTTTCAATGAAATGTTACACCATCAGAGTTTTTAAGTGGATATAACACGTTGAGATGCATGTTCACTTCTCGTAATGATATCATCATAGTCATTAAAACGTATCTGCAAAGAAGGTGGTCTTATTGAAATTCAATGGTTTGATGACTGTTATTTCGGCAGGCTGTTTCACAAACAATTTAGGGTATGATTCCTCCTGTGCTGTTACTGTTGTTGTAGTTGTTGTTTTTGTTTTGGATGTTCATTGTTGGAGTTGGTTGTTGTTGCTTTGTTGTTGTTAGTCTGGTGTGGTTGTTGTTTCTGTTGTAGGAGACCGGTAGGTTCTGTATTATAACTTTCCAACTTTCCATATATCCGCTGTAGGGTAAAACCACTACCTTCTTCATCTTGACCAAGCCACTTGGTTATCAAAGGTGCTATAACGGAAAACTTTATAACTAGGAACACAGCCTCCACATTTCAGTAATACCTTCTTCACTTTTTAAGATAATTCGTGAGATTTTTTTTTCAAATTTTTTTAATCATCTTCCTATGACGGCGGACGTAGCTTACCTTCTGAGGTCGTTTAACAGGAAACATTTCCTTTTATAATTTAGATTTAACCCACCTGATGGCTCATTGACAAAGCCTCTAGCCTTAGATTTTCATGCTTCACAGAAGTAGCTATGAATTTATTACGTTAAATTTTCAAGGAAGGTTTCAGGTTTGTTAAATTTTCAATCAAAGAGGCCTAAATAAATCCATGCTAACTCTAGAGTACTCATATATTCAGTGTATATGTATAAGTCTAAATCGTCAAATCCTCCGTTAGGTCTGCAGAGGCAGAGGAATTATTTGTGACGGAAAGCTGAGAACACTGCGGACTAATGCTCGTGTTTCTTAGGATGAATCTGGCACAAGAGTAAAATAATACCGGCGAGCGGATAGAGGTTAACCTCTCTTATATACCTTTACGAACTCTTTACGTTTGTAGTAGAGGTAAAGGACCATTTGGGTAGCCACAACAATGACCTGACTCATATCCCTTTTTTGTTATTGACCACCTAATATTTTCTTAAGTTCTGCGTGATTTTGCAAGACCACATCCCTTCTATAAAAGAACTATGCATACTATGACACTCGATGAAATGATATTCTGTGTTTTAACTCAAAAATATTGTGATAGTTTAAATGATGAGGAGTACCACAGAAATATGCTGTGAAAGATTTTCAGTACTACTCTATCCTATATTCCCTTCAATTTTTGCATCAGTGGAAATTGTCAAAGATGATTATAATTTTGTGACCCTGGTACGAGTGTGTGTCGCGAGCGAGAGAGGCTTTACATTGGAAAGTAAATTCATTTAATATTGAAAGTAAATTCACTTAATATTAAAGTAAATTCACTAAATCATGAATCAGTAAATTCACTTAATAATAAAAAGTAAATTCAGTAAAATACCGTATACCAGTACAATCTGTTAATCGAAGTTCATTCAGCCACCCTCCTATCATTCCGTGATCTCATTGATCTATTGATCTAATTGATCTATTGATCTATTGTCTTTTTTTTTTCTTTGTATATAAATAAGTTCTTTGATAGAGAGAGAGCGGGAAAGAAAACAAGTTTTTATTTAAAGCATTTATAACAAAGAAAGATCTTTTCTTGTTCATTAGTGTTTGGGTGTTATCCTAGAATGGACGTTTGTAAATTTATATGTTCCGAGTTTCTGCTACATGTCTTATGTCTGGTGCTACAAGAATGCGGGAAAACCTTTCTTTTATAAACATTTAAAAGAGGTTGAGATTTTCGAGCAAAAGCCTGTTAAAATCATTTGTTGCTACAGGTTTACCAAGAAAAGTTTAATGATAACAAAGATGTGATTCAATTTCAACGAAGGTAAAATCTGACGATGGATTATAAAATCTCTTCAATGTTTACCAGGACTTGAATTTTTAATCCTTGACAATTTGATGCATAATATTGAAGGAAGGGATATAGCAGAATACTTCCCTGTTTTTATTCACTCATCTAAAAGAGCAGAGTGTATTTGCAGAACACAGTGCAAGAGAATAAAAGTATGAGAGAGGAAATGTTAGACATTTTAGCGTATTTTATATTTTGTATATTGGGCAAAGAAGGGATATGGAGTAAATGGTGCGAAATGTTGTGGCTACTCCACCATATTGTTCACCTAATCATACATCGTAAAGAGTGTCTCCTAAAAAGTATATAAATTGACACTGTTTGAGCTTCTATCCCTCACATGTTATTTTATATACTCTTGTGGCTATTCAATCCTAAGAAACACGCATAGATGTTACTTCGTACAAAAGTAAATTCTTACTGCGCGTACGAGATAATGAGAGACAGGTAAACATGTCATTACCGATGAATAAAATATTGGAAGTAACTCTAGTAAGCAGATTATTTACCTCTTATGAGAAAAATTAAAAACCTGAAAACCTTCTGAATAACGTAAACTGATCTGTGAAGATTGAAATAAGTTTTTATACAAGATGGTATAGCACAAGTATGCCTAAATCATTTATAAAGGAAATGTTCCTTATACTATGACCCCAGAAGGAATAAAGCTATCGTTGCCGTCAATAAGAAACATCATTAAAAAACTTGCCGTGAACAAGTATAAGACACTTAAGAGAGAAACAGAAGCTATTTATCTGAAATGCCTTGTAGGTGTGTTCCTACCTTCTCTTTTCAGTTATAGCACCTTTGTAACCAAGTGGCTTGCTCAATGATGAGAAGGGTAGTGGTTTTCACCCTATCATGTGAAATATGATAGAAAGTATGAAAATATAATACAGGAAACCCTACCTCTACAACACAACAACAACAACACCAAAACACAACTAAAACAACGAGAGCAAGCGAACTATAGCTAACACAACAAGACAACAACAACAACAAACCAACCAGTTTCTGCCAAACTATGCCTCTATGATCGAATAACCATCACAATGCTAACAAGAAATCGTAATAAATAATCCTTTATCACCACCTATTGATTCAACAGCAGCCTTTAGTTTAGTAAAATAAGAATACCGCCAAAAAGTTTGAAACGAGGAATAAAGTACGTGACGAGAAGGAAACTGAAATCAGTATATTAAAACCCCTCGAAAATTGGGTTTTAACATTGAAAATCAACATGAGAGATTACCTTATATCAAACAATGGCTGATACAAAATAGTAGATCTAAAGAGGTTTATTAACGTCTAAAATTCACCTATATGCCTGATTCAGCATAGCTACATATTACACACGCATTTTACTAAGTGAAAAAGTGAAGATTATTTTAAAACATAATAGTCACATAAGGAACTTTACACACTAGAGAGTGAAAGAACGTGGTTTGAGCTCTAATATAAGACTTTTAAAAATTGATCAGAAAACTACTTGATAATTGAAGCACGGCACCAATCATCCTAATTGTGACGGAGAAAACAATAGCAGATCGAATATTGTTGATTGATATCTGATCGATCTCCCGCGTGATTGGAAGAAGGCTCCTGTACAGATAGGTATTCAGGATACAAGAGCATGCCAAATTCTTATTTCAAACTATTATTTTCCGAGAACTTATAACCATGAATAAAGCGAGAAGCATTTACGCGAGAGAACTAGGATAAGAGTTTCCAATGTCTCCGTAGATCCGGATTGACACGTATGCTGTTACTTTTTGCACATCGGACAGATTCAAAGAATGATAAGTAGAAAACAATTACCGTTTCAAGTAACAAGAAGAACAAGAGAAACAAAACTATATCGCTTAAATATGGTATTAGTTTATCTACTTTTATTTATATCTGATACTTATGCTCTATATGATATGTATTGATATGATATATTTAAGACTTCATAGTATATTAGCTACCTATGTTATCCCCTTTTCCTGATAGAGTACAGTGGAATGCTTAATTAAAATCTTTTTAGATTTGTATACTTTAAAGATCAGTTATATTATATATTCTTAATGTAAAATTTAAAACTGAAAATATTTCATATAGACATTCGGAAGATAGCCATTTTAAAGTGAGATAACCAGCGCTTTCACAGGTATAAATGAACTATTGTTTGTGCTTCATTGATTAATGTACTACTGAATGAGTCATGAGGCTAAGCGACCTCGTTCGGTCGATAAATATTATTTTGATGTGAACACAGCCTGTTGCGGCCTCTCTATTGAAGACGCGCTTTCAAGGTTCCGCTTCACACGAGTTCCGTCATACTAACACATAAAAAAAGAATTGAAAAATTAATTACAAGGTAACGATGCTTTTAACCCTCCAAATAAACGAGTTATCGAAAATTTCCTAACACGAAAAAACCGTAGCTCCCCCACTTAGATATGTTATGGTATGGCAACTTGATACTTGTACCTGAAAATAGAATAAAATTATAACTGCTTAAAGCCAAGGTTTCCCAACCTGATAGCATTAATATAATTGTCTAAGTGGTCAAGGATATTTGATAAATGGGCTATAAACAAGAGGTTTTACGAAAGATAATATGAAAATTCTAAAAAGAAACTGTTATGCTGCGGCGAGCTTGAGATATATTTATATAAAGCAGTAATATAAAAGAGATATCCCTCCAAATATGATGTGGTAGCTATTATTACACAGGTTTCAGATTTTTTAGGTAAAGAGTTTCCGAAAATAGTTACGAACAGAAGTATGATAATAACGGAGATTATCTATAGCGTTACTCTATTTTGTGTGAGATATTATTATGAAAGAGCTCTGTGCATATTGGTGTTGAGACACAGAATACAAAGAAACTATAAAAGAAAGAATGCATAGATATTTCATGAAGATATCAAAATAAAAACTTTAAAAATATAATAGCACAGATGTGATCAGTAGAACTAGGACAAACATTGGAGCTTATGATTATAACTAGCTCATTAATATTTCAATAAAGAGAAGACACTTAAGGAATACCGCTCTACGAGATGGTGAGGGAATAAAAACCTCAGTTCATAGGTTGCGCCCAATGCCGGAAACGTGAAGTTCAACGTATCCTCGTTTACGAAAATTTAAAAGACTATACACTTGAGAGCGTAGTGAAAACAGTAGGAGATTTATGTGAGATGTCTTAGAGAATGAAAATGAACACACTTTTCTAGTGATAAGGCGTTATTGAATCAGGATGGTAGCGAGATTTTTTTTAAGTAAAGACATCCTCGATAGAGATATTTATCTCGAGAGCACTGGTTAATATCATAGGCATCTTTAAATATGAAGAAGATTATTGAGCACTGTGAAAACATAAAAGGAGGGTTCTATAAACAACTAAGAAATACAGAAAATACGGTTTGAACCTTAGAGTCACGAGTATAAAATAGCAAAAAATATTAGATCTAAAGGAAAGGAAATAAGAGAAAAGGATTCTTGTCAAATGGGTAGGTTACCCAGCGAAGTTTTAATAGTTATCACAAGTATGTCTGGAGTGAAACATTATATGATAATCATATAGTATTTTCCAGTTTACTTTGTCGAACATTCTCTGAGAGTGGAAAAGACCGAGTCAATTTCTAGGGTTAACCCTCTGCATCATCGGCTTCTATGGACTATTCCGGAAATAAAAATATCAAACATATCACAACCCAGTTTAATATGACACCTCACCTATAACTTTTGAGTCGAACATGAAAATATAATGGAGCTGGTTATTAAGTGAAATAAGATCTCGCCACGTCGATATAGAGTAATAGGCCTGATCATAATTTGCGCCCGTTTTACGATATTTATGAAACCGGAATGATAGTGTATATACATATTTAAAATAGTTCACAACGCTGTCGTGATGGATAGCGTCATCAAAATATCGAAAGCGACATAAGAACAATATTGTTTACTGTCTGAGATATTATTAAATTAAAGACAGACGTTGCTCTATGAGACATGCGAGTGTTACTGATGTGTTTCGATATTGTAACTTAAAACAACAAAAATTTATGAAAGCAAGTTCACAGCTTTATAGTGGTAAAGTAACTAACCTTGGTGTTTCTTGTTAATAAATCCGTTAACGAAGGATAACGCGTTAATCACTTTAAAATCTCAAACTCATGTGAACCGAAAGATTAGAAGTTTATTTATTTTCTGCCCTTCAACCTGGTTTCGTAATTGTAGTTACTCTCATGCAGACTCAATATTGAGAAAATCAACGATACCAAACACAAAATTCTCTAAAGATCTATACGTTACATATCGAGCGATGGAAAAGAGTAATGTCTCAAAAACAAAATAACTAATTCATTACATTTCGAATCCCATGATTATTAAGATGTTTCAAGATCCAGGTATGGCCTATGTTTTACAGATATTATAGACCATCAGTATGTAGGGGATACTAAAGCAGCTTTGTTAAGAGTAGTTCATTTCCTAAGGTCGTAAAGTTATAAGCTTTCCTAATGGTCACTACTTACCATTGAGTAAGACCAACTTGAACCCGAGAACTGATTCGATTGTATTTATATAAGAGCGTGGAAGGTAATCAATACATACCCATTCACAAATGGGACAGCAGTGTGTAAAGTCACATAGGATAGAGAGCAGGCCTCAGTTTTAATTCTAGAGAAAAATGAATGAACAAGAGAAAATATATACCTTATTTATTCAGGCCAGTAATGCAGAGGGGTATGCTTTTAAGTGGAGGAAATGATTGTGCTATCGTTATTTTCGTATAACTATCAACTCTATTGTTTTAAATCAGGAGGTAATCATCGCTAAAAAAGAGCCAGATATCGAATACCAACAGCAAGTATCCAGGGTACTAGAATATGGGGGTGGTCGAGCCCGCTACGTAGTGCAAGTGAATAAAACGTCGACTAGCCGATGCTCTATCATTGATATAGAAATGCTAGATGATGATTACACTGAAAAAGATGTGTACACATTGGAATTTCCTAACTTAGACAATGTATCTTGAATCCTCGGGATTGGAAATGTTAACATATATTTAAATTTATTTTCTAATAGTCCAAAAACGAATTCTTGGGCCTTCGCAGAATCCCTTTTTGGGGATTCCAAGGAGAGGGAACTGTTTATATGTGTGGTGAAGGTGAGTGAGCGATAAATAAACCTGTAAAGAGAATATGAATAAACGGACCACTACAAGAAAAAAGTGTATTGATTGTGTTTGCTCTCTAATTAGAACAAGTGACATATGTGGTAACGTTCTTCTTTTTGTTTACATTAAACTAAAATTAAATCCAAATTGTTAATGTCAGCACCCTGCATCTATCTTGACTTAATGTCCGTGATAATAAGATTGAAAATTTAGAAACATACATCTCTCGTGCGAGATAGACACGAAAATAGCGATTTTGTGAGAGTAAGCTGAAGGATTCACAGTGGTCTCCAGCTCCCTCTATCAAACTTCTCCCGTGATAAGTTGTAAGAGTGAATTGGTTTATTCGCGTGATTTTTTTGAACTCCTCTAACAACATGGCATCAGAATGTGATTGAATAATTCCATTTCTATTATAGTATTAAATCCCGTCACGCAATCACAAATCACCGATGTACCTCTCGAATTCAACATCCCCGGGCACTTCTGACCATTATCTTGATCCTTCGAATGTGTTTTTTATATCTGAAAACTTAAGCTAGTAAAACGAAGATGGTTCAGATCTCTCACAGGTACCGATCACATAGTATCCACGGATCCAATTTCCTGTATACATGTTTCAATCACTTTGAGGTGTTTTTAAATGAACCACATTCCTAGGAGCATCAGCTGCAAGTTACCCATACCGAAGTTATATCGAAAATTACTACTAAAAATAAATATATTCAGATCCTGATGCTAACCACAGTCCCAATTACAATCATGTGGATACTACAATTTAAAAGATGCAGAGACACATAGGGACAAGGCAGTAAATCTAAAAATAATACTTACGAATATTATGGAACGTGTAAACGGTGATATATTCTCTCAGGTAAAGACTTATTCTACCATCAGTGGACAACCGCATCAGGTTAACTAGATCTACTCCTCAATTTTGCGCTTAATGTTCAAAGCAAGCTACAGCCACAAACTACCGCTTCAAAAACCTATTTTTCTCAAATATTGTGAGTGCCTTAAAGAAAATAGAAAAGTCTCAAGATATTCCTTGCCTCGTCCGATATATAAATGAGCAAGTGTATAATTATTTTCCCTTTTAAGACATATGGGAGGCAAAATCCTACTATTTTAGAGATCTGAGCCTATCCGTCATATACATTACTCGCGACATATTAAAGAGAGCAGTCAATAGTAGACTAAATATCTTTTGAGATATTTAAACTCTCACGATGCGCAGTACTGAGTAAATATACCTAAACATCTCATAATTTTGGTATAGCTTACCTTCAGAAGGTAACCTAAGAGGAGATATTGTAGCACACGAATAGCCTATCTTCTGCTGGAAAACTATGGGAAGTCTGCCTTTAAATTTACCCATTTTGGTCGTTAGACGTGAAACGGTTAAGCATTCGTGAATGTGTTCTATTATAGTTATACCATAACAAGGTACAGTAAAATTATGAGAAAATCCGAAGTCACGAGAAGGCGTACGAGCATGCTCATATGTTTCGAGGCCGAGTCTTTTTACGATTTATTTGCCACTATTGTATCTTGCACGAGAAATCTAACTGAGTTCACAGGTGTTTTGTTATCTCAATGACTATTCAACTGAATATGACTGAGTAATTTATAATATGGCGGCCTAACGATCTACGCAGACTATAGCATCTTTGAAAATGCTAGTCTATGCAATAATATGTTTTATGTAATGTCAATGAATGCTCTAGTTAAAAAGTCACCATTAATCTAGGTAATATATCCCGTACTTTGGATAAGTTTTTCATATCCTCGATCTCAGTTCTGGGTGTATTGAACATCCTCAAATCAATCGAGAGAGGATAATAAAGAGTATCGAAAATATAAATTTAGAGTTATTAAAGCATGTAATTGAGAGAAGAAAATATTTATAATAACCTGTTGATAAACTGAATTAAGTAAGAACTTTTTAGTGTATCTCTATTGGCCGCATTGAGTGATGAACGCTATGAGGTTCTCGTATATATAAGTGAACCCGACTCTGGACTGTATATCAATCACTTCGCTCAAGGGAATAATTGAGAGCTTATTGAGGTCAAATAGAGGAAATATGCGCGCTGGTCATTAAGAAAGTAATAAAATAATGGTTGTATTTTGTGCCTGCTCGTACACTGTCTTAAATTTTAACTGTTGTAGTGAATTCGTGCATATAAATCAAATCGTAACTCCATTCATATTCATTAAAATTCAGTAATAATATCAAATATGTTAAGACAAATTATTTATTAAGTATTCCAAATCATCTTCTTTGAGATCGATAATTCTATTCAATAGTGTATTAATAGTTCAATTACAATTACAAAATTAATTTCTTTGTATTTTTCTTAGTATAAAGTCTCACGAGAAATAAAACTTGTAAATATATTTGAAATGCTAACACACGTGTAGAATAAGTGAAAACGATTATGACTAATCATGCTACTTGTATGGCTGAAGCTATTCCTTTAAATGCCATATTAAAAAAATTTAAACATGTTTTCTTTTCCCGTTTTTTATCCAAGCCGGATATTTATTATATACCGAGAGAGTGACAAAAAAATATGACTTGAAGTCAACTAGAATCGAATAGAATCAATAGATATTATGGCTGTGATAAAGGAAGGTGTTTGATGGTCAGTTATGATTTACTGTGTATTTTACTGTGTATAAATTTCCTGCATATCAATAACAATTTTATATTAAAAAATATGACATTGAATCAAGGAGATCAATTTATACACAAAAGAGTACAATAGATCAACGTGAGTGTACATAGAGGTGTGGCTGGAGGAGTAGCTTTTGATTTACTGACTCTACATAAGAGATTTGTATCTGATTTCCACACTGATTTACTGCTTTACTGATTTACTGATTTACTGATTTAACTGCTTTAAGGTATATGTAACAAATATAATTTTTATTTAAGTTTGTACCATCATAAAAGGAGAAAAAAATTGTTTTTGAGTTCATACATCACTAATACGCAATCTTTGTATCCAATAGATCCATAGAGATCAATGAGTCAATAGATCAACGTGGAGATGGTTAAGAGAGGAGTTTGATTAACTGATTAACAAGATATTAACTGAGATTTACATGTGTTTGAGAGGCGTTCATGTATACGAGTCTTTTAGTTATATTATCCGAACATAAAAAGAACTATAAAAGGTTCTCGAGTTGTGTAGAGCACATACCACTATCCGACTTGAACATAGATCAATAGATCATAGATCCAATACCAAATCACAGGATGGGTAACCGCAAAGGTAGTTTGATTCAACTGAATATTTTAGCTACGATTTACTGCTTTAGGGTATGTTATAAATATAAAATATTATTAAGAGGAAAAAACAATCACAAAAGAATAAAAATTTGTATTGAATTATACAAAAAGTAGTTTTATGTAACGAATACTTTTACCTTAAATCTACATATTTTTACCAATTTTCCAGCTCACTTCTTTCGATCACCGGAGATGGGTAGGCCAGCGCTCACGTTTGATATTACTGATTGGAACTGTGATTTACTGGTGTTTACACGATTTACCTGATTTACTGATTACTGCTTTAAGGATGTAAAAAATACAAATTTTTTAAGTATAAAACAAAAAGTATAAAAGTTTTGTTTTGTATACAAAATATGACTTGTCATAGATCAATAGATCAATAGTCAATAGATCACGATAGATAGTAGGAGCTTGTTTTATTGATTAATCATTTACTGCTTTGTTTTAGTTGCAAAACAACTTTTTAAGTAATAAAACATAAAAAGAATAAAAGTTTTGTTTTGTTAATACAAAATATGACTTGAATCAATAAGATCAATAGATCAATAGATCAATAGAATCACAGTGGGGTAGGGAGGGTAGTTTGATAACTGATTTAAAAGCGTAAGATATTTATACGGTAGCTTATGTGTATAAAAAATACATATATCCTTTATAAGTTATATAGACTAAATTAATGTAATCAAAAGTTTTGTTTTTGTTATCACAAATGATAGAACTTGTGAGATCATAGGAGTGCAAGTAAGGATCAACATAATTAAGATCAAATAAATCACCTGGTGATGGTGTTTAATAACCTGATTCACACTGATTTACGATTTTACTGCCTTTAGGGTATGAAATAATACACGAATTTAATTTCAAGTTATAAACATAATAACGAACTATACAAGCTTCAGTTTGAGTTATGTGAGTTACTCACAAACAATATGAATTGATATCAATAGCCATCTTATGATATAGATCAATTTAAGATCAATAGATCAATAGATCAACTGATCAATAGATATATCATGGATGAGTAGGAGGGTAGTTTGATTTCTGATTTACTATTTACTTCTTTAGGGTATGTAAAATGCAATTTTTTAGTAAAAAAATATACTTGGAATCAATAGATCATAGATCAATAGATCAATAGATTCAATAGATTCATGGAAAGGGTAGGAGGGTATGGAGGACAGTTTTATTTACCTATGTAAGATTTACTGATTTACTGCTTTTAGGGTATGTAAAAACGTAAATTTGCAAGTTATCAAACTAAAAAGATTTTTTTTTTTTTTTTTTTTTTTTTTTAAACCTTATTTTTTAAATTTTTTTTTTAATTTTCTCTTCTTAACTTCATCGAGAAGATTAACATTATAAGAAAAAGCCATCGATAATATCTCTCGACCGAAGCTCATCGAGTTGTTTCTACGTGAATATTATATTTCAAGGCTATTTATATAGGGGGCCGGAACCTCCCTTTTGGGTGTTGTTCTTGCCTTCATTATAACCCATATATGATGTAGGTACCTTATATGAAGGGTGTTAACCTTGTAAGAAAGATGTATACCAAAGTTTCGTCGTTCTATGTCAATATTTCAGGTTTTGGGGGCTGGAGACCCCCCCTTTGGGGTGTACGGTTATTTAACTCCATATTAATGATGTGGGTACCTTATATGAAGGGCTTAAGTTATATAACCTGTTAATGTCAGTCCTTCTACGTCAGAGTTATCAGGCTATTTGGCGGCGTGGGAGATTCCGGCAACCTTAGGAAGCTATCAGTAGTTTAATAATTCTAAATATTCCTCGCATACCTTACTAAATGATTGGGTACCCATTTATATGAAGCGACCGATGAGTTATTACCAGAGGCGTAATTCAGCACTTCTACGTTCGAATATATGAAATCATCAGGTTTTTGGGGCGCGTGGATGAGAGCGCCCACCCCTCTATGTGGGTCGCATAAGAACGCACGTATTACAGTAATCTCACGCACCTGAGAAGTTAACCGAATCAACGAAGACAAACAGACGCCAATAGGTGAGGGAGTGATTGCCACCTGTTGAGAGAGTGAGCTGAGGCCATATGATGTGCTATTGACACTCTACATCCGTTCCAGGTCAGAGGTTTGTGCGGTGAGCGGTAGTCCGGATGCGGAGTGCGGGCGTACGGTGCGGTGCGCTGCGGTGCGCTGCGGGGCCCCAACCGGTGCGGGAATATACAAACAAAGAAATAAATAAATAATTTCGGTAGAGTTAAAAATACACATTTATTTATTTATATTTATTCTCATTATTAAGTTATATTTTATAATTATTTTATATTATTTTATTATTAATTACCATAATATATTTATTATATTAAATTTTATATAATTAAATTAATTTATTTATAATAATTAATAATTACTTTGCCATATTTTTTTAATGTGTTCGTGTGAAATATAAAGAGCACTGCAGATATTTGTATTTTATCGCGTCGAAGCGGAAATTCCCTACGCTATACGCTTCTATCGAAGTTACATTCCTGTTTTTTCTACCTGAATTGCGAATGCCTTCAATATTACACTTTAACTACTATATATAATATATAACAATGCCGAGTATGTAATTTACCATTTTCTATACTATTTATATTTTACCGTGAGGTTTTTTCACTGATATTACCTATGAGGCGGAGTATTATCAATATCGATTAAATTAAAATTACATTATTATTATATATAGTATTATATATATTATTATATACCTCACCTTATAATTTATACATTTATTATTAGACAACCTATTTTATACTTGGAATATGTATTACTTGTCTATTATTATTGACTACCTATTATATTCATACTCACTAAATTAAATAAATAATTCTGAGATAATGTTATATTATGTACGTAACAAGGTAATCAATATAATATATATACACTACTTTATATATATATAGAATTATTGACCCTTATCTATTATATTATAGAATGAGGGGGGGACAGCGATTTTTAATACAAAAAATAACTATTAGAGCTTATGGTCTTGATATATATCACTCAATGGATATCGTGGTCTAACGAGCTTTAATTAATTCACTTTCTTGAATTACATGTATGAAATCATTTCCTAGTAACAGAGAGATCTTTTCTATGTAAGAAACAACATCGAACATTGAGAATAAGTTTATAAATAAGATCCCAAATCACTTGAAAAAAATTTTAGAATTAAGGTTAGATTTTATAATATTTCGCATTATACAACACTAGAATTATTTAAACCACTGCCTAGGCACGCTTATGAAATCCTTTTGCATGAACGACAGAAAAATCAGCTTGATGATAGTATGCTATATATAAATTTAGTGTCCACTATATATATTATATATATTATATATATGCATTTAGTTTCTACGAATAATACTATCATATATGATAATGTAAATTTTATTAGAAACACAAGACTATACAGATAAAGGTCGAATAAGATATCAAGCTCAGTGACTGAGAGTATGCCATATGTATACCTATAATATATTAATTATATATATTCGTGAGCATCTGAGAATAACTTTATATATATAGTGATCACAGAAATACTAAGTATAGAGGTTCTCTATTTATAATCACATTCAGGTATATATTACCTACACTATAATTAGTAAATTTATAATTCATCACTAATAATTAAGTAATAAATGAACGTATCACTGATAATAAAAACTTATGAGATATATTATAAATACTTTTAACATTATATATATATAGGATCTATGATGTGTTGATGGAGCAGTATAGATAGGAAGAGATTTTACTTACCGTTTATGACACGTACGTATACATATTATAACATATACCGTAGACTTATAATATGAATATACATATATATATAAATTCGAATTGTTTCTCATTAATTTTATTATAAAAAGTAATATAAAACTTATAACTAATATTACTAATATTATAATAACTATAAGATCATATACACTTTGATCTTTACGTAAATTATTAATATGATTTTAGTATAATATATATACTATATGTTTTAGAGTAATATATCTGATTTTAAATATATTTAATATATCATATAATATATATATACTAATAAATATTCTTTATATATATATAGTACTTTTAATCTTATTATTATATTATTCTATGTAGAGATATAAATATTATATGAGGCTTGCTATTATATATATGATATATATATTCGATACATATAAATAATTAGAAAAAATATATACTAGAGCGTATATACTAGATATATATAGTCACCTTGAGAGTATATATATTTTATACGTTATATATATAAATATATCATATTTATATATATATATACACTAATAAAATAACTATATACTAATTATATTATATATATTATATAGTAAATTAATAACGTATACGCAGACATCGTATATAATTATGTATTTCTGAGATTAATATAATATTTATAAATATATGATAACCTATTATATATATAATTCATATATATAATAATATGAGTCATTCACTGTTTAAAGTAAAATACTTACTAAGGTATATTGATTCGTGCAATGTGAGAGTATATAATAGTGTAATTTAAGGTATGACACTATTATTATTATGATATATAATACTTATATATTATATATAATATATATATATATATATATATATATTATATATATATATATTTTACAGTTGTCACCACCTAACTCACGGGCAGAACCTATCAAGGAGGGTGTTTTACACGCCTCAGAAGTTACAACAACTAACTTGAAAAAATTATCGCAAGCATGGCACGAGAGCGCGAGGCTATATAAAAGCCTGGGGGATGATTAAAATTCAGCAGAAACACTAGCAAGAATGGAAGAGAATTCCACAGAAACAGAGTTGCAGGAAAGAAGAAAGCACCGCAGCAAACTAGCCTGGAGTTATCAACACGGAGTTTCCTACATCAACACAAAACTCATGTGCGACGAGGCAGCACCTTCCTAGTTATCTACCGAAGGCGACCAGTCACACAGGTAGGTACGACGGAGAGTGATGAGAGCTCCCTGCGAAGCACACCTTCCGCTTATTCGAGGTACTATTAAGAGTAAAAGAGCATATTTTTACAGAACCAATCTAACGAACCGCAAAGTAGTATCGCCGCTCCAGAGGAACTGGGAAAGGTAAGAACAAGTTTAAATAACAACTTTTGGCCTTGACTCCGACCCACTCCAAAAGCCGGTGAAACCAGACCCCCCCCCCAGATATGAAGGCAGTACTCCATACAAATAAGGTCGGATGAGGCCCTTGATTATATGCTGTGGAGGCAACTGAAGAAGAAGGCCATATATTATAGAGTCGCGCACAGCTCTATACGAACCCCAGTTTCTTATGAGGCCGCTCTAAAGCACCGTTAATGGACTCTAGAAGATTATCAAGTACATTTTTTGTTATGCTTCAAGGCCAAGGATGTTTATTATTGTCAACAGGAGAGACGAAGAGAACCGTCGATAAGCACATAGTAAAGTTTGGTAGTGTGCTAGAGAGGGAGCTTTGTAGAATTGGGTTTTAATATAGAGCTCGGTGCAAGTTCATACAAGGTTCAGACGACCGCACCCGGAAATTCTATCCAGATCAGGAGAAACGCATCAGTAAAAGATTAAGACAGAGGCAACTCTAAGAAGTCAACACATGAAGGCAGCAGATTTCTAAGAGTTGAAAGAAGCTCAGACAGGGTCGAGTCAATCGGCATATTAGCTGATAGAGGACGATGTGCAGTGTGAGATTAGATCATTAACCACTTGCAATATGTCAGGATAGTACCAAGAGTATAAGAGAATCAGAGCGAGAACCCAGACAGGAAAACACCACCTAAATGAAGACAGATAAAGAGGAAGAACCACGTCTCCCCAATCAACAACAGCCGATATGAAGCGATTTGAAAGAAAACTACGACAATAACTAGTAAAGCAAAGAGTAAGGAAGGAAACCTATAGGAGGGACTGTGCCAAGGCAGTGACGCCGTGCCATAACCCGTCAAACCCAGCTTTGATAGTCAAAACGCAACGCACGCAATGTCTCCCCGTATTTCAACTAGGCGGAAAACCATAAATTACAGTAGGTAGGAAATATTATCGCAGCCCTAGACCCCCTCGAGTCTGCCGAAACCGTACTGCGAATCGTATAAAGAAGTGAAAATGAGTTGCGATGATCTAAGAAAAAGAGAGAGTTAGATGGCTGCCTTTTCAAAGATCTTAGACTGAATACAAGTAAGAGCTATAAGGCGCATAGTTAGAAAGGGTATCAGAGCGCTTCCTTTTGATAATGAAATAGGGTTGACATAGTGCAGTTGCATTCCACACTGAGGGAAAAGTGTTAGTATTGAGACATAGAGAATATATGTTGAACCGGGGGCGGGATAGCCACGGAAGCACAAACTCCTCAAAACTCGGAGGAATGCCATCCGGGCTACCCGCCTTCCTAACGTTCGTAGATTTTAGGCGCCCACTGCATCCGTATCGAATGTAAATGCGACAGGTCAAAGAAGCATATACTGGACACCTGGAGGAAGAAGGAGAAGGATGAGGAATGCGCAGTATGCGTCCAGCCGCGTTGAGCTAGAGGAGAGTACTAGGAGCGTCGAAGAGATTGGCCTTTTCAGTTGGAGATTAGCAACAGAACCAATCAGAGCAAGAATAAGAGGAGAGGAAAAGATTCAGAATATTATAACAGAAAGTTGTCAGTACAGAGCCGATAAGTTTAATGGCAAAGAGCTCAGAAATTGATTTTGTTGCAAGTAGCGTAAGCGAACCAAGGAGGTTTAGTTGGGGGGCCCCCCGGCTCAGGCACTGAGAATTTGCCTGACTCTCGAATAGTATCCCATGCAACGATTTCAGCCTAGTTCGATATATCCAAGTATGTGAATAGGCAGAACGAGAAATTTTTCCATCTCAGATATCGCACCCTGTCTCTAGCCTGAATGGATGGCACAAGCCGATCTGAGAGAGACAATGGTATTATGGTATTATGAAAGATTTAGTCAGAAGAGGATGAAAATCTCTGCTCATCCCATCAACGATTACAGCTAACCACCATTTAGCGCGGAGACAAGAAGCGCTGAAGCGTCTACCGAGACAAAAGTCTAAGCGTTCGATTCAGGATGTCAGGTTCTGCGACGGACGCACGCAATAGTCCAGAATACGGAGTATTAAGAAAGACTGCCGATCCAATGTAGAGTGCCGAGGAAGATAACCGAATAGGGCAGCGCAGGAGATAAATTGGAGAAAGAAACATATGTGAAAATTAAAAACGAATATAAGGTTATTGCCGTGGATCAACTGTAATTAATCCGAAATAAGGAAGCGGAAAGATGAGTGGTAATTTTAAGAGAGAGAAGGACTCATGTAGGTTGAAAATAAACATAGGTCAAGTCTGTTCA
Source organism: Trachelipus rathkii (assembly GCA_015478945.1). Lineage (NCBI taxonomy): Eukaryota > Metazoa > Arthropoda > Malacostraca > Isopoda > Trachelipodidae > Trachelipus > Trachelipus rathkii. The sequence goes on along the minus strand of JABUQX010011648.1, from coordinate 2,089 downwards.
AGAATTGGTTAGGACGAATCGGAATGTGTGTGATATGTGTGTAGGTTCCTAAATTAGTTGCTCCAGATCGTTGAAGAATGCTGAATGATCCGGCCTCCTCCCCACCTAAATCGGTTAAATAGAGGACCCCAACTTCAGTGTTTATGTACAATGAAAAATCCTCCCTAAATAGAGGACCTAGTATTTGGTCTGGAAGCCATATATATCTAGTCTCGCTTGTAGAAGCTAGTCCTTGAAAGATTCTAAATTAGAGACCGCGTGAAATATCTGTTCTGTTAGGAGGAGAACAGTAGCAAAGCACAAGATTATTAGTATGATCATAGTAGGGAGACAGATTTTAAGCCATAGACATCGAAATTAGGAGATTCGAGATTCACGAAGACGTGTTACAAGAGTTGGTTTATGTTAGATCATGAGAGGCACATCAACTCCACCTTTAGACGCCGAAAATTAGAAAATAAGTCTTGAGTATGAAGATACATTTATAACGAGTAGAAAGGATGAATTCTAGCCATCTAGTCCTAGACAAGATGCAAATAGAATAGGGTTAGAGTTTAGAAAGGTAGGTGTTCCACGGAAAGTATGAGTTAGAAGGCTAAGCTTGGATGTAATGGTGAGTCAAATAGAAAGCCCGCACTACTATCGCAAAAAACCTAAGCACATCAAACAGCACCACTGCCCTGGGCCACACCATATCCATTATCATAGAAATCTAGAGTCAGTTACCAGAACCAGACAAATATATAACGAGAAACATACGAGATATGAGATCATTTAAAATTGATGCGAATACAGCCTGAAACCTAAAATTAAAAAGTTTATATTTCCAAATTAAATTTAAAAATAAAAATTTTGTATATATAAAACATTAGGAGTAAATATAAAACGCTAAAACCGTATTTTACAAAAAATTGAAAATGCTAAAAAAGTTAAACTACACATCTCACATACCTAAACTAGAAACACCATTAAAACACATACACCTACATCACACCTCCTAAGTATCAACACAATACACTTTCACTACAAAATGTTAAAGGACATAAGTCTAAATATAAATGTACCCTAACGTGGTGAAAAAACCTCATTAGAACCATAAAATTTAAATTTAAAAACCTTATATTAATAAAAAGGGTATATAAACTAAAAATCTATTCTTATAGCTATTATCGTTTAAAAAGAGAAAGTAAAAAAATAAAACCAAACTTAGCTCAAAAGTTTCAGATGGCAAAATTTCGGCTGTAAATCCTCATTTATTTGGTATTATATAAAGGCGCTAGTTAAATATATTAGTGAGTGTAGGCAGTATCCTCTAGTCAATTAGCGAATAATTTTTAATAATGAGACCTTCTCACTGTAATTAGAGCCTTTGTCCTCACTAACTAACTATATAGTAAATCAGTGATCCGGATTTGAAAACTGAAAATTAATATATATATAATATACTCAATATATTATTTTTACCTATATTCTTATATATATCATATATATATATTATATATATATAATATTATTAAATCAAATCGTTATTTACTCGATATGTAATAACATCTTTAAATAATAACACTCAAATAATACACACAGAAATGATTATATATATATATTATATCTATTATATATATTAGGTATTATATATATATAATATAATATCTATACTTATATATATATATATATATATATATATATATTATATATATATATATATATAATATATATATATATATATATATAATATATATATAATATATAATGATATATAATACAAATCGATGGATCATTTATCTTCCTTTTGGATTGGGAGAAGAAAGCTATTTTGATAAGCGTTGATTCGATTCCACTCTCGCAAGATAGCACACTTACAGCATACAATCTTCACGAGTGAGAAATTTTTCTTTGAGGTTTGTACCCCAAATTCCGGACATAATAACTTTTCTCTTCATGTCAGGTAGAGAGGAAAGAAAAGGAAGGAAATATACTGGCATTTTAATTTGCCCAACAAAAGATTTTCCCCCAAGTGATTCCTCCGTCAATACAATATTTTCCGAAAGAATTAATTCACCACATTCGTGGAAGCCTAATAACTATTTAC
>JABUQX010011647.1:5000-23118 GCA_015478945.1 Trachelipus rathkii | reverse complement strand
CAAATCCAGCTTTTCACGCGAAATCTCGCGCAGCGGAACACTCCTCTCCTTCCCAGGCCCCCCGCCGGGACTTCGAGTCCAAAGAGGAGTTCTCCGGCAACAACGCGCGAGATTTTCCAAGTCGGATTTTGGACTGAGCGGGGATATTTCTTACCGTGGGCGGCAATTATGATCGCCCTGTCGAGCGCGGCCGAGAAATAACCTTCCTAAATCCAGGTTTTCACGGGAAATCTCGGCGCAGCGAAACCTCCTTCTCCTTCCCGCCGGGACCGGGTCGAGAAGAGGAGACTTTCTCAGCAACAAGCGCGAGATTGTTTCCAAAGTCGGATTTTGGACCGAGAGGGATATTCTCTTACCGTGGGCGGGCATATGATCGCCCTTGTCGAGCACGCGCGGCCGAGAAATGACTTCCCGAATCCAGGTTTTCCACGGAAAACTGCTCGCGCAGACCGAAAACGATCCTTTGCCTTCCCGCCAAACGGGACTCAGGGAGTGTAAAGCAGTTAGAGCTATTTCTAACTCTTCAACAATCCGGCCGGGAAGATGTTTCTTCGGTCAAAGTTCGGATTACGCGAAATCGTCATCTTGCTCGCGCTGTCACCAGCTGGAAGCTAGGTGACGTTTTTCTCAGGGAATCTAGTCAGCACGGCTTGGACTCTATGCGAAATTTTGCATGTGTCGAATCCACACAAAGCCCACTCGGACCGCTGGGGCAAGCTTCTGTGTGGCGGCTCTATGATCGCCCTTGTCGGCGACGCCGAGAAATGCCTCCATCCGGCTCTTCACAGGGAAAATCTGCGCAGCGAAACCTCCTTCTTCCCCCGGGACTCAGGCGTCGAGAAGAGCAGATTTTGCAACGGCAACAACCGCGCGAGATTTCCAAGTTCGGATTTTGGAGCTGAGGGGGGGTATCTCTTACCTGGCGGCTATGAGCACTTGCTCGAGCGTGCGGCCGGAAAATGCCTTTCCCGAATCGGCAGGATTTCCTCACACGGACAAAAAAAAAATACGCGACAGCGAAACCTCCTTTCTCCGCCCGAGAGACTTGCAGGGTCTGAAGAGACGAGCTGGAGATCTCTCTTGCAGTCGGCGGGAGTTATATTCGCGGCAAGAGTCGATTCTGAATGTCGTAATGTTCCGACTAAAGTCCTGGAGCTATTGCAATCTCAGGGAGATCAGACACACGGCAAGGACGCATGGGCATCTTCAGCCGAACAATTCTTTCGGAAACGTTTGTTCGTGAATCCCCAAACCGGACCGGTGGGGGCGAAACCTCTTGGCCGTCGGGCGGCTCTATGATCCCTTGTCGAGCGGCGGCCGAGAATATGCCTCCCCAATCCGGCTCATCACGGGAAATCTCGCGCAGCGAAACCCTCCTTTCCTTCCCGCCGGGACTCAGTGGTCGGGAAAGGCGGATTTCTCAGGCAACAACGGCGCGAAGAATATAGTTTTCACGAGAAGTCGCGATTGCTTGGAACTGGGTGGGGGGTTCTCTTTCAACCCTGGGCGGCCATATGATCGTGACCTTTGATTCGAGATACGGGCGCCGGCGAGCAACGTAATGCCTTTCCACGAATGCAGATCTTGTCACGGTAAAAACTCGCGAGGAAACCTCTTTTCCTCTCCGGCGGACCAGGTCGATTAAGAGGTAGATTTCTACTTGCAACTGCGACGGAGATTTTCCAAGTCGGATTCGAAATCGTATGTTTTCGCGCTAAGTCATCCTGATGCCCCCGCAGTCACAGCTGAAAACATCTCTACATCAGATGACGGCTATAAAATTTCGATCCAAAACCCGGAGCTTGGGGGCTTACCTCTTGCCGTGGGCTCGGCTCTATGATCGCCCGTTTGTCTGGAGGCGCGGCCGAGAATATGCTACCCAAATCCGGCTCTTACGGGAAATTCGCGCAGCGAAAACCTCCGTTTCTTCCCGCGGACTCCAGGGTCGGAAGAGGCAGAGATTTCTCAGCCGGCACAACGCGCGAGATTTCCCAAAGTCGGATTTTTGGACTGAGGGGATACCCTTCCTCCATCTGGCGGCCATATGATCGCACTTGTCGGAGTGCGCGGCCGCGAGAATCAGTTCCCGAATCCGCAGCGTTTTCCAGGAAAAATACTCGCGCAGCTCGAAAACCTCCTTTTCCTTCCGCCGGGAACTCAGGGTCGAAGAAGAGGTAGGAAATTTCCATCTTGAGCAACATGGCACGGAGCATTTTCCAAAGTCAGGATTCAGAAATCGTATTTCCGCTTAAGTCGACCCCTGAGCCTATGCGTTTTCTCGGGAATCGAACAGCAAGCTTCGGACTTGGCAGATTTTTTCGCACATGTTCGATCCCCAACTCGGACCGTGGGGGCAAAGCTTCTTGCGCCGCCGGTCGGTAGCGGCTCTATGAGGCCCCTAGCTTTCGGGAACGCGGCCGATGAGTGCCCTCCCGCAATCTCGAGGTCTCTTCAAGCCAGTATCCCGAAGCGCAGGCGAACAGCCTCTCCTTTCCTGTCCCAGCGCCGCGCGGGACATCGCAGGGTGCGTGGAAGAGCGATAAGTTCTTCCTCCTCAGCAAACCAACGGCGCGAGAATTTCTGCAGAATGTCGGATTTTTGGACTGAGGGGGCGAAATCTCTTACCTGGGCGGCACATATGATCGACCCTCTGTGTTCGAGAGCGGGCCCGAGCAATACCTTGCCCGATAATCCAGCTTTTCACGGAAAATCTGCAAGCGAAAACCCTCTCTTCCCAGCGGGACTCCAGGTCGGAAGAGGATCTTTCTCAGGCACCAACGCGCGCGAGTTTTTTCCAAAGTCGGATTTTTGGGACCGGAGAGGGATATGATCATTACCTGGGCGGCCATATGAATATCGCCCTTGTCGAGCGGCGCCCGAGAAGATGCCTTGGCCGCAGACACATCCAGGCTTTTCCAGGGCGGAAATAATCTTCCGCGAGGTCGAAGACTGCACTTCGTCCTCCTCCGCCGGGTATCAGGGTCGAAAGAGGGCTTTCTCGCGGGCAAGATGCATCTAAGCGGGACGATTGTCTACCAAGTCGGATGTCGAAATCGTATTTTCCGGCCAAGTCACCCTAGACGCATTAGTGGGCAGAAAGATCCTCAGGGAATCAAGAGCACGTCTGGACTTATTGCGAAACTTTTATTTACTCTGATTTCGAATCCAGAACCACGGAGGCCGTGGGCAGGCAAACCTCTTGTTAGCGCGTGGGGACGCGTGCTCTAGATCGCCCTTGTCGAGCGCGGCCGAGAAATCTTTCCCGGAATCCAGGTTTCACCGGGATACCTCGCGCACGGAAACTCTCTCCTGATCGCCCCCGGGACTTCGGTGGGGTCGCAAACGAGATGCGCGTAAGCACGGATGCTCGGGCAACAGCGCGCAGATATTCTCGCAAAGGTCGAACTTGCAAAGAATCGTATTTCCGCCAAGTCCCATGAAGCTAGGCGTCTGTTCCCAGGGAATCACAAGACTCCTGGACGTCTGTAGGAAATTTTAATTTTCGAATCGAAATCTGCATCACGGGGGACATACTCTCTACCGTGGGCGGCCCTATGAATTCGGCTTGCGGTGCGAGCCTGCGGGCCCACTGAATAATGTACCCTCCCAGCTCGATGCTCTTTCACGGAGAATATCTCAGCCGCAGCGAAACCTCCTTTCCTTCCGGAGCCGGGAACTCAGGGTAGACTATCCCGTGAAATAGGAGATTTCTAGGCAACAAGGCCGCGAGTATTTTCCCCGAAATGTCGGACTTATGGACCGGAGGGGATGATCTCTTACCCTGGGCGGCCTAGCATCAGCCCGTTGTACGGAGGAGGCGTCGCCGAGAACTGCCTAGCTCTCGGACGAATCCGCACCCAGGATTTCAATACGGGGATTTCGCGCCGCCAAGCGAAAACTCCTCTCCTACGTCGCTCTGCAACAGAACTCCGCTTTCAGCCTAAAAGCAGTGAGTGGGTCAGGTTGTGTTACGTCTTCAAAGGCGCCTCCCGGGCGCAGGATTCTTCGTACGTCTCGCGTCCTCCACGCTTAGAAGGAATGAGCGGAACAGCTGGCGCGCCGTCAGCAAACAGAGAGAGTAACGGTATGACGCTCCTGAAGCACCGTGTGACTTCTAGCAGGCCTCCAATTGATAAGAGGAAGCTCGGTGCTCTAAGGCACCGACCGAAGGCGAACGAGGAGCGGAGGCAACAGAGAGACGTAAGAACTAAGCTACAGGAACAGAGAATATAAAGGGTCGTGGGACGTGCGGAAATTATACCGAGAATAGTCAAAATGAATCCAGCCTAGTCCATCCCGCCAGCATCACACCCCCTCTGAGTCATATGCGGCTGTCCTCAGGTGGATGAATGGTCCGCCTAGACAGCACCCACTCTAGGCAACACTTAGCGGATATAATTCTTTGTCTCAGAAATTTTCGGCCATATGAGAGCGGCACCGAGGCGGGCGAGAACCTCTCTCGCCGCGTGGGTGCCGACTGCCTGCCTCCTCACCCTTGCCTGCCCGAACTCCGCCGATTGATCACGATAGGCGACCGAGAGAGAGAAACAAGTAAAGTGCGACGACTATTCAACGAACGAGAGGAGCGAGCCAACCGTAGTTCACAACGTCAGCCATATATTTCATCTCTACCAGCGGCTATGCGCGGAGAAATTTCCTTGCCTCTTCTGCGTCTGTTCGCACGCAGGGCCGGACCCGGGTTACCGATATCGAATCTAGGGCAGTTCGAGAGAGAGGGTGAGGTCCTTTTCTCTTTGTGTAGACTAGTTCTGCCTCCCATGTCATCCGCTGCGCCGCAGGAAAAGAGATGCATCTCAATACTGGTATCAGTTCGGAGGAACAAGTTTTTCACCCGAGAAACTCATTGAGAACAGAGAGCGTTTGCACAGAGAAAAGGGTCTCCGACACGACACAGGACATCGAGAAAACGAGATAAATCGCAGCGCAAGCAGCAGGTATACTACCTAAGGATGAAGTGCAGGGCCCGACGCGAGGAAACGCTTAGGCAGTACTTTCAAAGCGCGAAGCCTATTATCCACTCGCTGAGACTCTTCGCGCATGCTAGTCTCGCCCGCGCCCGACCAACTCACCAAACCTGCTGTGGTACCTCGGCGCAGGGGTCTGCCCTGGCTGCCTATCATGCGCAGTGCCTCTCTTTGCCCCTTACGTGCTAGAACTGACGTCAGAACGGCAAGCGAATCGACAAACTCACAGAATAACGCAAAGAGAGAGGAGGGAGGACCGAAAACGTAGTCGATTGCCCACACTGGCCCTCAGGAGTACGTAGAAATGTCGCGCGATATCCGTCGCGTGCGCCTGATATGTCCCTAGGTGCGCTCGCCAGAGAGAGAGAGATCTGTCTGCCTATCTTAGTAGGCTGCGCTGACTGTGGCCGTCAGAAAGCAACAACTAGGCTCGCCGCGAGAGAGCGGTTCTCGGACCATACCCTCTAGCGAAGCCTTACGATGACCGGTAGCAGCTCGCGAACGAGAATGTCGAAGCGGAGTAAAGCCCGACAGAGACAGGAAATAACAGTGTTCAAAACCCGGGCTTCAGACGAAGGTTCAAGATACCGAGGAGATGTAGCGGGACGTTGCGAAATTCGCGTCGAGTCATCTGACCTGCCTTCCCTCTCGTTAAAAGACCCGGCTGATATTTCTCGGGTGTGGCGACACCGGAGCGAGGGGACGTCGCCGCCGGCCGAGCGACTTTCAGCTGAGGCTCCAATTGTATGTATGGATGCCGGCTTACGTGCCTGCCGGGCGCCTGCCAAGCAGAGAGTCGCTCGCGCCGGCTGAACAAAATGAGTTTGCCAACAGAGGCAGCAAACATATGAGAATAAATTATCCGACTACGAACAACCGGTCAACACACCACCGAAGCCAGCTATCTGCCAGCCCAATGAGAACAAGCCTCATGTTCCGGCGAGGGACGCAGATCCCGATTGCGCCCAGAGGCAGTGCTGGTCCTTCGACGGGACCCTGGTTAGGCCGGAGCAGTCGGGTCCACTTTGGCCACGAGCCTAACACGTGGCCCTACGCAACACCCTTATTAAACCACGGCACCATATAGGAAGGGCGCAAACACGAGCATGTACCGTGGGCGCCCCAAGAGAGCTCGACTTGGGTCCGCAGCGCGAGGGCACCGAGAGCACTGCCCTTCGTCGCCATCGATGTACCTATATTGGTTGTTCCAAACGAGGTAAATGCTCCCGCCATGCGAGCAGCAGCGCACTCCTCTCCTGTCCTCGCAGCGACCCTTGATCGAACCCTCAAACATGGTCGAAAGAGGGGGCAATGGTTTTCTCGTGTCATATAGGGCGGCCGGGATCGACACTCGAGCCATTGCGCAGCGAGCGTCTCGTCCCGTCACTACTTCGATAAAGGCGACTGACATGAGGGGGAGGCAAGACAGTCACGTCTTTTCTCAGGGCCGGGTGACTTTAGAGTCGAAATGAGTAGCTTTTCTTCGGCTGGAACATCGCGTGAGATATCTCGCCCAGTGTCGGGTAGGCGAGTCCGGGGCGCGTCGTGCCAGCTCTGTCTCGCTTCCGCGAAAGAAGGGATAAATATAGTGAGAGTGCTTCTAGATATCATTGCTTCTTCGAGGGAATATTTGTAACTCTGCTACCTGGGTCTTACGCGCACTCACCTGGGTCTCAGCGTGCACTGTCACATCCACGGTCTGCATAAGCAACTCACAGTTGCCTACCCTCTGTTGGTTGAATTGACCTGAATCTCGAAATAACAGGGTACCAGAGCAATGAGCGTAGGTTAAAATAAACCCTAAGCAGGGCTTCCCATGGCCGGTGATAGGCCCCGGCCGCGCTGCTCGCGCGGCAGCCACGGCAGAGCTTTTACTCAGTTTTTGGGAAAGCTCCGAAAAAATTATTTCAGTCGGGCCAGATCCTTTGGCGAGCTCTACCATAAAAGCGAAAAGTAAGACAAATTTCTTCAAATCTCCCAACCAGGCCGAATGCTAGTACATCTAAGTGGCTGCTTCGGCCTGCCTGCTGCGGAGATGGCACAAATTGCTGAGTCCTCCTCTTTGCACACCCGGCTCTCGTGCAAGGAACCCTGGACGTTCGCACCAAAGTTTAATCTTTATCGACAAGGTAAGCACACGAACCTTCCTACGAGTAGATGGCGCGCAGACATCGCGGCTGCTTAACATCTGCTCTCCGTTAAGATGCACTCAAGAGTCCTTCATCTCGCCAAGTCGACTGAGGCAATGAATGCTGCGCCGGCGGGAGAGACTCCGTCTCCTTTCTTCGGCACAGACGGTGATACACCTCGTCTTTTGTTGCTTATTCCCGTATTCGGGAGTCTGAAGGGATCCGCACTTAGACCAATCTCATATGTGCAGTCTGACAGGGATGGTGAGCCCCCTTTGTCGGTCTCTTGAAGGGGAATGCCGCGATCTGTCACCCAGAGCGATCTCGGGGCCGCTGGGTCTGAGGCGATGAAATACAACAAACGGGTTGGAGTGGTGAGAGATTGCGAGTACATGCGGAGGATAAGATCATGGAGCTGTGCGGATTCTCCGCGGGTTACGTTTCTCGACGACGTCGCTGTAGTCAAGCCACTCAGGGAGCTTTCTCACGAAATAGCTGCGTCAAGTCTCCGGTATCTGGATTGCGAGGTTCGCTAGTGTGATTCGAAGATGTTTTTCCCTAGAGCGGGAGGCTAGTCACGCAGACCATGACAGATACCAGGCGTGTTCCACCCGAAGGGGGAAATTAAGAATCTTGGGACGCGTTCAGGTCGTTAGGCGGCAGAAATTTTTAGTTGCAAAATTCTCCGCTAATAGTAGGAAACAGCCGACGGAGAGCGAAAACACGATTTTTTGACGTGGTTTTGGCGGACCGCAAAACAGGCCACCAGCTGGTCAAGCGGTAATTGCTGGTAATGAGGGTCCGGGGCCTACGCTAACCTGCTTCGTGGTAAGAGATGGCCTACTCCATAGGTGCCTCTCCTTCCAGGTGCATTGCTAGCGGGAAAATTTCGTCGCCTGGACCATGCCTGCGGGTTAAAGATCTTTCCTCTGTTCTCCTGTTTCTCTGCTCTTGCATGAAATCTTGTCTGTTCATAGCCAGCGCTATGTCTAAGGAATAGTGGATGCCTCACTGGCAAGGCTGTCTCTCTTTGTTATTAACATGTGTGAGGCGCTAGCTGATGCCCTCCCGGACAGGCCGGAATTTCCACCTGGTGTCTCGGGCGATCACGCGTTCACCCGTAGTCATATTGAAACAGCAAGCGTCGGAATTGCCCTTGACCTCAACTGCATAACGACCGAGACGCCTCAACCTAGCACGGACCTGGAGGTTTGGATACCCGAAATAGAGTGTCCTGTGACAAGAGAAGCGGTCCTGCAGTGAGCAGAGCGTTGGCGGCGAAGCGTCACGCCGAAGGTCTTAATATATCTGCGGCAAAAGCAAAGATGTTGGGTAGTGTGTCGTACGCAAGAACTCCGGGGCTGTTGTACTCGACAATCCAACTCGTGAGCGCAAGTCGAACGGCGCGCCCTCGGCGGTGCGCTGCATCTACCGTCGAATAGCCCCCGACCCTGGTGACTCACCACGCTCCATTCTGTCCTACTGGGCCCCTGTTCAGCGTGGAGCGCATTAGTATCTTGCAAAATATGAATCCGAATTTGGTAAGTCTGGGTTCGAGGATCGGCGACGTACATGAAGTCTAATATACTGCCGAGTAATCTTCTTCTCCTTCTGTACATACAGACACGTGGAGGAATATAACAACTCAAGGCCTGAGGATATGTCCCTTCTCTCGGAAAAGAGTCCCGACGCGACGGCAAAAGAAACCGCATATTATAAAATCTCAGTTAAATGTCAGAAACTGTTAGCTGTTTGGTAAACGTGCACTGTCGGCATGCAGAGCAGCGACACAGCGCATCGGTTACGGTCAGTAAAGTATGGATAAGAAGAAGTCGAAGTCTGCTACTCGCTTTTATACCGGGAGAGCGCAGTACCCACATTAAAATGTGCTTTTCGCGCAAAGTGTAAGTAGTTACGTCTTGTCTATATGCTGCTATAAATCTAGAGAGTTGCCGCGCTCCAGGCCGGCCGTTAAGAGGTGAGCTACGATCTATCCAGTGTGTTGCATGGCGAGCCCGGACTAGCTGCCGGTCCGGATCGTGCTTGAACGCGCGGCTATGGAAAAAACTCCCAACCTTTTACGACCAGGTGGCCTGGTATGTTGGTTTATAAATAGCTATAATGCGAGGAAGTCCCGCAGAAATGCGCCCGCTCTCCGCGGCAAGTGAAATGATCTTACGATAATGGGTGACTCCGCCGTAAGACCCTAGCCCAGAAATATTGAACAAGCCCCACCACCAGCGCCTGGTACGCCAGTTCGTATACACGATTTCTCGGCGGGACTCAGGCTGTATGCCAGGTCAGGTCAAAAGCGACGGTAGAGCGCAATGAGTGACAGTCCATCCTGACCCCTAATGATTCCATCTCTCCTTCGCCTTTGACAGAGAGGCAAGAAGCCTGGCCCCTCCAGTAGTATCCGCGGCGCGAATCACTTACAATCCCATGGCCAGCAACGGCTACAGGCGCGCCCGACCAATTCCCGAAGAAGGGAGTTCGGGCAGCCGAGTCGCATGGCGGTCCTTGTTCCACAGGGTTAGCGGTATGACTCACCAGCTCGGTCACAAGCCGAACCGAGACTCCCCGAAGGGGGACTTCCGAGGCGTGGTGAAATGAAGTGAGCCTAGCCGGTAACGAGTCGGCTCAGAGGTGAATTACCTTCTCAAGAGCCCCGTTCTTTACCCTAAAAAAGTGGCGGCGGAGTTGATAAAGTGGGCAACGGTGTCGCACGCTCACCAAGACGTACGACTCGACGAGGAACTTCTCGGAAGCGAGACCCTCGTTTAAATATTCCGTTCTACCTCACAGCATCGATTCTCCGCACGTGGCATCCCTGGACCGGCTTCTGCCTTCAGAGGCGTTAAGGCCATATCGCGGTACGACGTAGCTTCGCACCAAATGGCTTATTCACCAAGTGTGCACCATAAAAGGAGTCCGCCCCCGCTGTTCCTCTCGTACTGAGCGGGGCTACCATGACCACGGGCCGTTTACTGCGACACTAGATAAGGCTAAATACTGTCTCCACCGTTAGAACCCAGCTCACGTTCCCGTAGCGGGTGACAATCCGACACTTGGGTGTTTGCCACGCAATGATAGGAAAATGCCCAGACATCGAAGGTCAAAAAGCGACGTCGCTATGAAGCGCTTGGCCGCCCAAGATAGTTATCCCTGTGGTTAAAGACTTTTCTGACCCTCTTGCTCAACTCTAGAGAAGATCAACGATCAGAGGCCCCGCTGTTCACGGCCGTATTCGTAACTGAAAATCCGGATCCCAAGCCAGGCATTTGCTCTCTTTGCTCTACGCGAGGTTTTCTGTCTCGCGTTGCAGCTGGCCTTGGACACCTCGTTATCTTTTGACAGATGTCCCGCCCCAGTCAAACTCCCATCTGACACTGTCCTCGACACGCGTCGCGAAAAAAGGCGCCGAAAACCGGACATTTCCGACGGCGGAATGACGCACCCCTCTCCGACCGCTCGGCGCTAAGCTATGTTTCAACAATCAAATACGGCCAGGACACGCGAACCGGCCGCGAAGCACGGAGCAGCCAACTACATTACGCAACTTACTGCGTGACGACGGAGAAAAAAGAGAGCGAGGCTCGCGGAAAAACGGAACGACAGGAAGTACGACCGGACCACCGCGAGCCGAACAACGGCCCAGGCCGCGCCTTCGAACTTCGCTGTTTCTGCCGACGAAGTCATGCAGCGTGCCGAGCGCGCGACATACACTCCTAAAGCAAGCAATTTATACTGACCTCAATCAAGGAAAGACTGAATAGGAAGGGGCGGCCCTATAGCACCTTTCCCGCGCGATAATCGAGTTAGTGGAGAAACGACGAGAGTAGTGGTATTTCACTGGCGGCAAGAGAACCCTGCGAGAGAGAGTTCGGTAAAGGGATGGTAAAGAGGAGGAAGGAGGAAAAAGGGACGACTGACGCGTCAACAGATCATGGAGTAATAAGAAATAGCTTACACGCCAAGGGACGGATGATGTCTCACCATGGAGTAAGATCATAAATCTCCGCAGTGGGCGGCGAGGGCAATGTGATAGTTCGGGTTGCACGCTATTACTGAGAGCCGCCCTATTGGTGGCAATTGATAACACACCTCGGTGCTATCAGAAAGAGGGAGAGACAGATAAATGGTGATTAAGGGGATCATTAATCTGCCCGCCGGCCTCGTATACTACCCAACCCATTATCGCTACCCCATAACTCTCAAACGGCGGTCAGAGGAAAGAGTAAACCGAGCTCCAGCGTTTAAATTCTAGACACCGTCAATGCAACTGATCTCTCCAACAACGGTGTCATGACTAGAAAGAATCTGATCCAGGTCATTCTCGCGATCCCACGACTGTAGTGCCGCAGGCCCAGGTGCGCACTGGCCTGTGGGGTTCGCTCTCACAGGAAGTTAACGGGACAGTAGGAATCCCGTTAATTCATTCATGGGGCGTCAACTAAAATTGATGACGAGGACATTATGGCTACTTGAAGAGATCATACGTTACTCGCGGTTTTACGTACCACGCTCATTTGAGTTTTCTTTCACTTTGACATTAGAGCATCGCTGGGCGAAATCCATGCGTGCATACTTACCGGTGAAACGAGTGGCCATCGCGATGCTTTGTTTTAATTCGACAGTCGGATTCCCCTGGTCCGTGCCAGTTCTGAATTGGATCGGTTAGTTTCCTCGTCTGATTGTGAAGTCCCAGCCGACGAGATGGAAGGCCAAGCTGGAAAGAGACCGCCGCGCATTGGCGTATATGCGGCATTCTCCCCCCTTTGAAAACCAAGCCACAGTCGCCGAAAGCCAGCGGCGTTGGGGCAGCTAGAAATGGCCGCTGCCCACGAGCATCCGCGTAAGAATGGGGCCGCGACCGGAAACCGGCCTCGTCCTGAAGCTTGGCGCTCCTGCGTGCCATCACGGAGGGGATCGGGAGACTGGACCTGTGGCGCGACCGTCGCGGTACGCGTGCGGCATGCGGAAAACCGGGCCAAATGGAAGTCCTTGATTCCAACGGAGACGGCCGCCGCGCCTCGTCCGGCCGACTTCCGCAAGACAGCCGAACTGGTCGTACTGATTGTATCGTGCCGGCTGCCGTCGATATGTGTCTAACCAATAGGGAGGCGTTTGAATTAGAGTAGAAGTGCATGGGTGATCGTACAAGACATTGAGTAACGCGTGAACCGAGAAATATGAAAAATGGAGGTGCACCCGACGTTTACGCACCGAGCGGGCCAATAGTTGTCACTGCGGGGCCTCTGCGCTTCCTATCATCGAGACATCGCCTGATCGCAGGCAAGCCACACAAGACGCTAACGCCGATCCCCATCTCTACGAGCTCCAATAGACATCGGTTGGTTTTGGAAATTGTAGTAGTTCGGTGCGCTAGTACTGCCTGACTGCTTGGCTTGTCAGGCTTTGAGCTAGATCGACAGTTTGGATTGCATGGGCGGTGCTGCGCGTTCTTCGCCTCTACCGAATCCTGACATTCGGGCTTCTTCGAAGATATAGGGAGTTTCTGGCCCGGTTCCGTACTCCGCGGCGAAGTGTCTCTGTCTACGTGCTCGGTTTTTGCTAAGGTGTAGCATAAGGTTGTTTGCATAATCGTGTCCTTTAAATTCCTCAGAGACTGTAGGCAGTACCTTTAAGCATTGCGGCGGGAGGCGAGCATCAAGAAAAGCTCGAAAACGCACTCCTCCTACCGCAACCCCACTAACGTCGGTGGTTTGGTAAATAGAGTTAAGAATCTTAATGTGTAGCTGCATTCGGGAGGCACGCGTCGCCTGTTGCTGCGGTGCGTGCCAGAAAATGAATAAGACAAACATCCACAGCATATGTGGCGTGCTGTGTAATAATCCATAACATCGGCCGCGCTGGGCACGTTCGCAGCAGCAGCAGCAGGAGGCCAGGTCTAGAGTCATCCGCCTCTCACTACCACTCTAACCGAACTCCAATAACCATGTGGTTCTGTTTTGGAAAACATGTAGTAGTTTCGTGCGCTGTACTTTTGGCTACGTCGCGGCTGCTGCTCGCTTTCAGGCTATTTTAGTAGTGACATTTGTTGAGCCGTGGGCCCACCCGGAGTTTTTTGGCCCGCGGTCTTCTCCCCCCCCCCCTGCGTTTGTTCCTACTTTCCCTGCTACCGCGAACTCCCCATAAACAATCGGCTGTTTTGGAAATGAAGTTTCGGCCGCGATTCCGACTCTCGCCAGGCAAGTGCTGCTAACTTGTGCTGGTGCGTGCAGAAAATGAAGGCAAACATAAGGATGAGTACTGTTGTGTGTGGTACTAATGACTATCCAGTACGCCCTACGATGCAACGGTCACGCAGCAGGTAGGCCGTCCTAGTCATCGCTCTCCTACGCTTCTGACCGAACTCCATACAATGGTTTGTTTGGAGATGTAGGTAGTTCGTGCGCTAGTACTACTACTGCTGCTACTGCTGCTGCTTTCAAGCTTTAGTAGTGACATTTGTTGTCTGGGCGGTGCTGCGTCGTCGTCTCTCCCTTATTACCAGAGCGTCCATTATTACAATGGCTGTTTGGAACATAGAGTTTTGCGGTCGATTTCCGCTCTTGCCGGTAAGTGCTGGCACTTGTGCTGGTTGTGCCTAAAGGGTGGTAAAGGTTTTTTGCATCGTTCCTTTATCCCTCTGCAGTACTTAAGCTGCCCCGAAAAACAATCACCGCGCATAAAAAAAAGTCGAAAAACACCCTCTACCGCACCCCCAATAAATCTCTGGTAGTTTTGGAAAGGTAGAAGTGTAAGAACTTTAATCGTTTCTTTGGACTGCGGTGCTGGCGTGCGTGGTGTTAGTGGCTGGTGCGGGAAAGAGAAATGAAAGCAAAGAGCAACAGATCTGTGTGTGTGTGTTATGATATGAAACCGTATTCACGCTGCTCTTCGCAGGCAGCAGCAGAGTTACAAGCAGCGCAGTCAACGTCACGCTCTCCTAGCCTCTACCAGACACTCGACAAATAATCAATGGTTTGGTATTGGAAATGTATGTAGGTCGTGCGTCTAGTAATGCTACTGCTCGGCTGCATGCTGCTGCATGCAGCGCCAATTTACCAGTGTGACATTTGTTGCCTGGGACGGTGACTGGCGCGTCGTCTCGTGCTCGCCCTCTACCGAACCTCACACCAATAACACAAATGGAACAGTTTGAAAATAGAGTTTCCGGCTCGGTCGTCCGCCTGCTTGGAGCAAGCTCGCCTGACTAATCGTGTGTATGCTTGGTTCTGCTCAGGGGTGGTAAGGAGGGTCTTTGCCATCGCGGATTTGTGAGACTGTCTAGTCGCTGTTGCTCATGCGCTGGCTTAGATTTAGACTTTTCTCCATTAGTCTTTTCTCCTCTCGTTCACCGAGTGCTTGAGGCAGACCTAAAACTTTTTCTAACGCAGCGGATTTTACCAGTCAAGATTCCATCTCTGATCCACTATTAACCTAGAATGCGGGCAGCTCTAAGTTACAAAGGGGGTAGGCAAGGCATTTGTATGCCTGGACCGAGATCCTTTATCGGGCGATGTTGCCCGATATAGGGTAGCCAGAATGAATGAATGATCAAGGGACAGGATCCGCAGGCAGTAAGGGTAAGTTCTGACCGCCTCCACGCAGCGCTAAATGCAATGCCTTAGGCCAACGTCCCCTGGACAGGTGGTATCGTTGCCTTCTATCTTCCTATCTTAGTACCTATAGCTGCGGCGGCAGGAAAAAGTCAGATAACTGCCCTATACCGAACCTCATCACTAACTATGGTGGTTCGTGGAAATAGGTTAAGACCATTACTGGTGGTTGAGGCTGGGGATAAAGTGCTGCGTCCGTAGGCTGGTGCGTGCAGAAAATGAACAGCAACATATGCATCCACAAATGTGATACCAGTCGGCTAAAAGCTGCATTGCAAGGCCAGGCAGCAGCAGGAGCCAGTCGTAGTTCATGCGGCTCTCCCTACCCTCCTAACCGAACCACAAATAATCACAACAATGGTTTGTTTGGAAATGTAATAGTTCATCCGCTAGTACTGCCTACTGCCTGCTTTCAGGCTTTAGTAGTGACACTTGTTGCCTGGGCGGTGCTGCGTCGTCTCTCCTACCTCTACCGAACTCCCATAACAATGGCTGTTTGGAAAAAGTCAGAATGGAATTATATCGAGGCTTCGGCACGGTCGGCCACATGTCGCTACTTTGTCACGCTGGTGGTTAATTTGCTGTTTGCCTTTCCCACACGCGAAGAGATAAAGAGTTTCTTATCGCCCTCCCTGTCGTGGGAGAACTTCTTATTTCGCCAGAAGGTATCATCAGTATGGGTTAAGTGCAGCTGGTACGCAAAAAGGCGGCTATCTTCCCTTTTGCCTCTTCCTTTGTCTTAACTGCCCAGAACGGATGAAATATGGGATAAAACAAATAAACACTCGTGGACACTACCCTAACATACCATCCCTAACATTCCGGTCGACGAAGACCGTTGCAATATGCGGGATTAACCCGTCTTGCAAGTGACTTCAATGTCGACAGGTCGAATGCGCACAAATATTGCGCCTCTCCAAACCTTGAAGAAGGTCAACATCTCTTCTAACTGAGAAGGACTATTCAAGACGTATTTATTTGAATCCTTACTAGACTCAGAAAGCAAAATTTCACGGTAAGCTTCTCTAATTTACGAATCAGAGAGATTTTTGGAAGTAGTAACTACATTTATAAATTCAGTATTTGAAGAAGCTTCATTTTGCTTGTAAAGTAATGGTGAAGCTGTTGTAAAATAAGTGTGATTATCAAATTTAATAGTATCAGCACTTAAATTAACTAATTCATGCTGTATTTTACCGTCAGTACACGTAGACAACGTATTACCAAAGAAGAGTGTACTTGAATTTAAGAAATCATTTTTACTTTCAGTGATGAGCTATGTTCTCAGGAGGAGAAGCGTGGATATCAGACTCAACTTTGACAGGAAGAATATTTACCTAGAGTACGGCAAATATCCTAACAGCAGAAGAAGAATACACATTATATGATATAGATCATCATCTATCTCAACATTTGGGTACTTCTGAATGTCATTTGAGTACATTACCAGCGAATTTTACATTGCAAATTGCTTTAAAAGGGATTCGAACATTATTGATTCAGCTCTTGAGTGTTATATGAGTTTCTGCAGTTCAAAGATGATTGGAAGGAGACGTGGTCAACTGAAACAGAATCTGAGACTATTGCACTTTTGTCTGTAATTGAATCTATTCAAGTCCTGGAATGATCCTAGGGCGATGGAAACGTCCCTAAACGACATCAGATGAGAAAAGAAAGGGAGTTAGATCTACACTAAGATTGTTTCTCAAAATCGGGCTTATTACGTCCAGGATCCGATAACTGAGGGCACTATAATGTCCTAAAGCACGAACCATTTGAAAATTATGGGAATTTAATGTCATTTTTGGACATTCAAATTATTTAAATTTTCCGCATACATTGATTAATACAGCATATTTAAATGTAGGCATGGAATGTCTGTAAAATGAATTATCGTGAGGAAAATGGAACTGATCAGGAAATGGACTTTATGGAACATCTCTCATTAAAATGGAACCCTATTTACTTCTAGGGGGGTACACCGCAGGTGTATTTAGTCCGTATGGTTGATCATGAAGTTCATTGATAGAATATTCTGAAAAAGTTTCTCCATTTGTACCCAGGAACGGTACTGTGGGTGTGTAACATCCATTAGATGGACTATTGTGATAAAAAGAATCATCATTTAAGAAACTCTCTTGAAAATGAGCTGTATTAGTGCCCAGAAACGGCACAGTGGACGTATTGTGTCCTGTAAAGGAATTTGAGGGAGAAAATGAAGACTATACATAATCTACATTTATGAAATTCTTTCGAGGATTGACTCTGTTTGTACCCAGGAACGGCACAGAAGGCTTGTGAAGACTTAAATGTGAGTCAGGATGAGAAAAATTTGACTGATCAAAATCTTTACTTATGACATTTTTGGAAAAATGGACTCTCTTCTCACTATTATTTGATATTGAAAGAGGGTAAGTGTTATAAGATTGATCATAATGGTCATTTTCTTTAAAATTTTCAGAATATAGCAACTGATCAGTAACTGTACCTTTGGCATTTCCTTGAAAATTGGCCAATATTGCCTTATGGGAACCATTAGAAGGCATGGGAGGTACAATGGAAGCATTAGGAACTGAATAAGAGTGCTGATCAAAATCTGTAGCTTTATCAGTTTTGTGAATTTTTGCCCTTTTTATATTGGAGTGAGCTCCAGAAAGAGTAGTAGAGACAGAAAAACTATTAGAAGCATATGTAGAATCTTGATGAACCCCCTTTTCCCACTAGGTGCTGTTGTTTCTTACAGTTGTCCAATAACTTTCTTTGTTCTAAAATAACTTCTTCTGAAGTTAAACCCGTTTTATTCGAACTTATCTGATCCATCTCATCGGTGAGAGGACTATAATAATTTTCGCGAAAACTGCACCAACGGCCACGCACAAAGTACTTATTGCGGGTATTAGCTTAGTAACTGCAGTTGAGATCGCTTAAGCGCTCCCTCGGCAAGGTGAACTTAGAGACTTCAGCACTAGGCGATCCTCCTCGTAGAAGAGGATTCCCTGTTTTATTAAAATTGCTTAAACGATTGTCTAAGACTTCGGCATGTGTATCTCGCAGAGATGCACCAGAAACTTCAGCAGAGGGGGATCCTAGGAAAAGATCCTCTCTGTGTGTAATAACAGGGCCTTGGAGAGGTGCTCCTGTATTTCCAGCAGTGGGTGGTCCTGAAGGAGTCCTTCTGCGGAAAGGTGTATTGTCTCCTCGCAGAGGAGTACCTGAAGTTTCTGTATAAGAAAACCTATCTAAAGGGGGAGGTCCTTGAAGAGAATCCCCACCATAAGTCCTCACAATTCTTTGATCAGGAAAATTATGAGCACCCACAGGAAAGGGTTCTTCCAAAGAACTACCATTATTCTTAAAATTATTATATTCCTTAATCCTA
>JABUQX010011646.1:35000-58979 GCA_015478945.1 Trachelipus rathkii | reverse complement strand
TAATCAAGAGAGATATTAATTATTATTATTATTATTTATTATTATTATTATTTATTATTATTATTATTATTCATTATTATTATTATTTTATTATTATTATTATTTTATATCATTATTATATTATTATTATTATTATTATCTATATTGTCATGATATCTGCAATTACATATGAATTATTTGATTTTCAATCTATTTGTCTATTTTCAGACTTCCGAAATAATACATTAGAATTTATATATCTTAACTACTGTTTATTAATGGGCAAATTTACAAAATTGAAGAATTCATATTGTTTTACTCTCTCTAATATAGGTATAGTATATGTGTATAAGGATAATACTATTTACTGGTTGTTATTAGGTAATATATTAATATTTTTATATAGTATGAGTATATATTATCATATTAATATTTTAGTTATAATATATATTATATGTTGTGTGTGTATCGTGTGAGCGCAAAGTAATTCTTGAGAGAATTATTCAAAAACTTTATTTGAAAATCTCGCATTATTGAGGCATTTTTTCTTTGTTAAATTTTAAGTGCTCTTCCTAAGACGCCTTTTAGCTCTACCTCTCTCTCTCTCTACTCATCTCTATCACCTTATATACTAGTATATATATATATTATATTATATATTATATATTATTATATATATATATATATATATATATATTATTATACTATAATATAATATATACTATATACTATATAATATATAACCTATGAGTATATAATATATATAAATATATATATATATTATATATAGTTATATCTTTTAAATATACATGTATAATATATATATATATTATATAGTATACTATAACTATACTATATATATATGATTATTATGAGGTATAGTATAAATGAGCGTCCTAGCAACAAAGGTAGAGCACTCGCCGTAGCATCGCAAGGGGTTCAGTCTTACGAGACTTGGGTTAGAACCGGAGAGAGAATAGTGATGCCTAATTCTTTAGTAAGAATTAGGCTCACAGTGTTCTCTACGCTTGCTAGGCGAGAGTGCCGCTAAATGAATCTGCTCTTTGAGCTTATAGCGAGAGCTCTCATTAGATATTATATATATACGTAGTATATATATAGTAGTATATTAAATGTATTTATACGTAGGTAATATGCTGATAGATTTATAGGTATGTTTACCTTTATATGTTCTGTATTATATCAGTTAGTATTGAGTGGTTTCACTAGCTACTCTAGAGTCTACCGATTAGTTAGGTAACGGAAGTAGTGATAAGGTGTTAATATTTTGTATTCATAGGGGGGATATGACTTATGTTTACTGTATGGTTAAGTAGCTAGGGCACTGTATTGGGTAGAGTGCTGTTTGCTAATATAGATGTACTTATGGGGGGCAAGGTATCTAGGTGGTTATAGCTATTAATGATTACAGTTGGACTCATGTTTATCAGAGATTCGACAGAAAGTAGTTATTAAGAATATGAATAATAATATTGGGGAATGCATCGACGAGGAGTTGTTGGCCGAGGATATAGAATTCGTTTTGCTTTAAGGGAACTCGATGCTGAGTTCGGAGTTGTTGAGCAACTTCCTGGAATCATTGCTGACCGTAGTTCGTCAGAGTTACGTGATTTAGTATATATCGGGTAATAGGGTAGTTTGATGTATATATGAGGTGAGAGTAGATAGTATGAGTGTAGAGATTTGGGTATAATAGTGTATGAGGGGTGTAGGTAGTAGTAAGATATACGTGGACTTATATGATTAATATAGCTGTGTGTAGTGAGTAGTATATATAGTAGTATATGAGGTGATGTAGGTAGCTATAGTTACATAGGTCGATGATCGGGTAGCGATGAGGTATTATGATGAGCGTTAGGTTAGTGTCGAGTTTCTGATGTGGCGGATTATAGGGTGTGGGAGGGGGAGTAGGTATGCGAGTGGTGAGGAGTGACTATGGGAGGGTATGGGTAGGTAGGTATGTAGGGGAGGGTTATAGGAGAGTGCGTGTGAGGAAGGTAGATTAGAGTGGTGGAGTGTGGAGTGAGGTGAGTAGAGTAGAGGAGTATAGGTAGGATAGTGAGGGAGGTAGTAGTGGTGAGATAGGGTTGGTGAGGTAGGGAGGGTAGAGGTAGGTGGTGTGATGAGGTAATGGTGAGTCGTACGTGGGGTAGGTAGTAGGCGTAGTAGGTGAGTAGGGTAGGCGTTATAGGAGGTTGGTGGGGTAGGTAGTATAGGTGAGGGGTAGTAGTAGGTGTATATTGTGGGTATAGGGTAGGTAGGTAGGGTAGGGGGGTACTCAGTGGGTGGTAGATTGCTAATGGTCATGAGTAATAATGGGGCGAAGAAAGTAAGAGTAGAGGAGTTAGGAGGAAGAGCGAAAGTAAGAAGACAGAACAGAGTTGTTGTGAGAAGGGTAAAGTAAGTGGAAAATAATGTTAAAGAGGTAGAAGTGCATAAGTAAATAGTGTAGGTATGTTTACATGAATTTAAAATGTACAAAGAGAGAGTTAGTAGATTGAAAAAAAATTTTTTTGAGTAGCTATATAATATTAATAAAATGAATATTTATATTATGTTTGTATATCCAACCAATATAATAGACTGTTTAGATATTATTATTATAATTATATATATATTATTTAATATTTAAGTGTATGATACTTTGGATATAATAAATGACATTAATATATTTATTATTTTATTTATTTATTATTCTTCTTTCTTTCTCGCTTTGTGAAGTATTCTTTTTCTTTGCGACTTCTAGAGATGATTTGAAGGAGTTTGTTTTTTTCCCCCTTGGCGTAGGGAGCTTCACAATCCAGGAAAGGAGGGACTATAATACTATTGATGGCATTCGCTGCCATATATATATTATATATATTTATATATAATATAATATATATATATATATATATATATTATATATATTATACTATATACTATATATATACTATATATTATATCATATATAATCGAATATAAACCATATTAGTATATATATAATATATATTATATATATATATATATAATACTATATTATATGTATATTATATATATATAATATATATATATAATATATATATATATAATAGTCTCATGCTTTTTCTGTCAAACTCTCTGACCCCAGACTTAACCGCTATTCTCATTCTCACATGTACTCCACTGGTAAACGTCTGGAACAAAGCACAAT
Organism: Trachelipus rathkii; assembly: GCA_015478945.1. Lineage (NCBI taxonomy): Eukaryota > Metazoa > Arthropoda > Malacostraca > Isopoda > Trachelipodidae > Trachelipus > Trachelipus rathkii. The sequence goes on along the minus strand of JABUQX010011646.1, from coordinate 55,807 downwards.
TTCTTCTTCTATTTTCAACGACCATCTATGACTTACAACACGTTAAATGTTGTTGTATCGATTCATGTGGGCCGTGACTAATGCGAATTTCTGGATAGGAGCTTCTAAACTTTGTGCGCGATTTCATGTAGGCCTTTGTCCCCCTACCACTATATATATATCATATACTTATACTATCATATATTATATATATATTATATATATATACTATATATTATATATAATACTTATATAGTATTGAGAATACTAAGTTTGTCCCCCTAACGTATATATTTATATATATATATATATATATAATATAATATATATAATTAGTATAATACTATATATATATATATATATATATATATATATATCTATATATTATATCATATAGTACTATATATATTATTAGTTATATATATAGTATATTTAATATATATATTAATGTATATATCATATATATAATATAAATATATACTATATATATATATATATATAATATTATATATATATATATATATATATATATAGTATATACGTAATAATATATTCTATATAATATATAATGCAAATGCATTAAAAAAATTCACACAAATGTCACAGAATGAAGGAATATTAAAAATTTATTTTTCGTTGCAAGTCTAGACATTTTTAATTCTTTCTATTTTTGGAATTTTCTTTTTTTTAAGAGTATTAAATAATGATTTGGTATTTTTTGTTTATGCGCCAATCTGTGTAAACATTATATTATAATGGCATCAAAATACGTATCATGATAAATATGAGGAAGCTATGAGAAACACGCATGATGATGTCAAAGTTATTCAATGTGATTTTTATTTACTTCTTTTTCACCTCCAGGTTCTGATATTAGTTTTTGACAAAAGTTTTTTAAATGTGAAAAATCAATTTGGGCGTAGTTGTTTTCCTAGGCATTGGACAAGTAGACGGTTTATTTTGATAACCTGATTGGATTGTGGTTTCTAGCATTAAATTAGTGTAATCTTTGGTTAACTGATGGGGGTTCCTTCTATATTATAGCTAGTCCTGTGTTTTTGATAACTGGATATACAATGGCGTTTCGAACATGCAGGGCTTGTGGTATCATTTTGGTACTAATGGACTGTTTTCTGCATTGAATTAGTGGTATCAATTTTGGTGACTGAAGTGAAGCTGGTTTCTAGCTTAAACAAGGGGGTTGTTTGGCATTTGTAGTTAACAGTTAACAAAGCATTGTGTTATATATATACTATATACTTATATCTCATATATAATATATATTATATATATATTATAGTATATATAATTATATATATATATATATATATGAATATATTAATATATTATATATAATATAATCAATCGTAGAAAAGGTTACCTATCTTGTTAATGACTTTGAAAGCAAAACAAACCTCGTCTTCTTTTGTCTATTGAATGACCCAAAAAAGAGTGAGAATATCTCATGACTAAATTCAGGTAGAGAAATGGGTAGTTACTGCTTTAAGCTTATTATTTTCCATTGCTTTAATGGATCGAATCTAATCTGAGTGTTAGAGCAATAAACTTTTTATATATAATATATATAGTATATATATATATATCTATTATATATATATATATATATATAATTATTATATATATATATTGATATTATATTAGGTACTATATGACTATATTGTCCTCCCTCGGCTCTTCATAGCACTCGGTGGGTGAGGTGCCAAATATATCACCAGCAACAAATACAGGGTAAGTAGAAGAACAAGAAGTAGCATCGAAAAAGAAGCTTCCTTCCCCCAATATCAGATCGCTCTATCACTCTTAAGGGGAGACTTCATAGCAAAATCTCAACTATTCCATACCGATAAAAGCATTAATATTTTTTTGATGATCAACCCAGATCGACTTTAACTTTAGCAAAGAATACACTCTTTTTTCCCTAATCGATTCTTCTTTTGAACTAGTTTTAGGGTGAAGAGAGGAATTTTCTTCTTTTTATTTCAGCAAAAAATGTCAAAAAATCTTAAATTTTCAAGATATTTCAATTTTTTTTGCACTAAAATACTCCAATTTAGTGTGGTAATAAATTTTAGTTAGACACCTTATTTGAAAATTTAAAAAAAAAAAAAAAAATTTTTATTTTTCATTGTTCTCTTTTTACAATCTCTGAAAAGTACTTAAATAAAGTTTTGAACAGAGAAATGTCAACCAGGTGACACCACCTTACGCTTCTACCAAACATTTAATATAAACGTCAGTTTGTGTTTACACGTTTATATGTGAGTTTGGTACCAATTTGAAGAAAAAAAATCTGTTCCATCTTTTTTTTTAATTAATAAATGTTAGACCGTCATGAAAAGTTAAATATTTAAACGCTAGAAAATCACAAAATAAACATTAGGATAAATTTTAATTTTCTTAGAGGCAAAAAAAAAACTTTTATTCTCACAATAAAAATAATAGGATTTTAAATATTAATCTATATAGTAGTGTATGGGGCACATATATATATGTAGCTATATATATATATGATAGTATATATATATAGGTATATACTGTATATATATATATCCTCTCTTTTCCTTTAAGAAGTTAAAACACTTGTCATGTATACCATCATCACGCACCCCCATCCCCAAAATAAGTACAAGGTTCAAAGAGTGATTGCTGAATTAGGTGGACTCGAAGATTGGCCGACATGTCTCGTCTTTTGGAGAGCGGATCGGACTAGTAGTAAAGCATCCTGTACATTGTCTAACGACGACGCTCTTGTCGATGGTTCTCGTGTCCTGCGCGCGAGTGAATTTTTTTCGTGCTTCTTAATTGCAAATTTTCTCTGCAACTGAGCCATGTTGTGCGCAATGTCGGCCGATCTTGACTTTGGTCGGCTGCTTCTGTAACACCCATGAGCACCCCTGAAAATGCCGTGTAGCCCCAGAGGGGGTTTCAACCACCACCTTTCTGTGAATTTATATATGTATCGAGTGTTTCAAAGCAGTGATATGAAGCAGGAGATTTGAAATCTTCCCACAAGATGCCTTCTTTTTGGGGAGGCGCAGTCGGGACTAGTGGTAAGATGCTCCTTTTACATTGAGTCTACGGCGACGCCATGTTGTCGTATGGTTCGAGGTCCCTGGCTGCGAGGTGATTTTTTTTCGTCTTATTATTAGAAATTTGTCGCAACAAGCATATCTGTGCCCATGTCGGCATCTTGACTTTGGTCGGTTGCTCCTGTACCCAGGAGCACCCAGAAGAATGCCTGTGTAGCCCCAGCAGAAGTTCCCCACCTACGCCTTCTTCATGGAATTTAAATAAGTACGAGTTTTCAAGCAGTGATAGTGAAAGCAGGAAACTTGAAAACTGTAAAAGAGATACCTTATTTTTGTGTGTCGATCGGTACTAGGGTGGAGACTTCCTGTACATTGTCTAACAGTGACGCTGTTGTGGACGGTTCGAGTCCTGGCGAGAGAGTGAAATTTTTTCCTCGTCTTATTATTGCAATTTATCGCAAAAGAATGATGTTCCAATGTCGCGTGGCCTGCCTTTGGTTGGTTGCTATCTGTACACGGGAACGCATAACTAGGCAGGAAAGCTGTGTAGACCCCAGTAGGGGGGTTAAAAGCACTTCTATGGATTTAAATAAGTACCCGTTTCAAAAGCAGTGATATCGAAGCCAGAGACTTGAAAACTGTTCCGGGATACTTTTTTTCTGTAGTAGCAAGGATCTGGACTATGGTAGAACTCCTGTAAAGTGTCTAAGGAAGGCTGTTGGTTCCGAGGGTTCGAGTCCTGGCGCGAGTGAAGATCTTGTTCATCGTCTTATTATTGCAAATTTGCCGCAACAAGCATTCTGTGCCCCATGTCGGCGTGGCTTTGACTTTGGTTGGTCTGTTCCTGTAACCCAGGAGCAACCGATCAGAATGCCGTGTAGCCCCAGCGGAAGTTCTATATCTATACTTTTTATATCTGTACCTCTTATTCCAGAACAATGTTTCTCCACCATACATTAGCACAGGTAGGTAACTAGCGATACGTAATGTAAGATCCCATAGCACACTCAAGACTCAGTCCCCTTTGCACCCACTAAGGATTTAATTGCACCAGAACCTTCCTGCCATACTCACAACTTTAATACTACAATCTGCATCATCCGTTCGTTTTCATCCAATAATATCCTAAATATTTGAGACTCAGACAGTTTGTTTCCAGCTGCTCAACGACATCTAAACAGTAACTTTACACAGAGAACTTATCCATCATTTTGCAAAAACAGAAAACGTTACTGTGATTCTACGTTTACTTTCAAACCGCAGCCATTTACAACACCTGCCAACAATCCCAGTTTACTAATGCCTTCAGAGCTAAATTGTACAATGCGGTAAGCTAAAACTTTAATCTGCGCATAAAATAGGCTAGGCACCCTCCAAACTCTCTTTCATTCTTCCCATTACTTAACATCAATCTTGCTACATCACCCCTCTGATTCTTTCATAACACAATCCAAACATATAATATATAATAATATATAGTATTATATATATATATATATATATATATAACTATTAGTATAACCATACTATAATATATTATATATATTAGCTGAAATAGTAATATATATAGTGATATATATAATATCGATACGAACATAATTGATGTATTTAATTTTATATATATATATATATATATTATATATATATATATATATATATATACTATATATATATAGATATATATATATTAATAATATATAGTATAGTGATACTAATATTCTTTTTTAATTGAATCAATTCAAGCCTTTGATTTTTCTTTTACAATCCAAAGAAAAATACATAATACTTTCTTCCGGCTCCGGTCCAACGTTTCCGCATAGTTTCCTGCACTGTTTGATGAATTGTGCAGTACATTTTTGCAAATAAATTTTTTCACGTAACAAAAATATTTTTTGAAAAAATTTTCATCGCAAAGAATCTGGTTCGTTTCATACCTCCGGCTGCAGCTCCAGAAGTCCGGCGCTGGACTCATCGACTAAGGTTTATGTACCTATTTTTCGAAAATTGTTTATATACACGTCTTCTGGCAAAAACTTTTCACCAAAAAAAAATATTTATAGGACACAAATTAAAGCACAGAATCGCGGCCTCCGTTCCGACTCCGGTCGGATCCAGACTAGGTTTCTTGGAACTATTTGAACATTGATTCACACGTCTTCCGGCATAAATTTTTCAATTCTAAAAATATTTCTCTGAAAAAATTTGTATAAACAGGATTCGGCCTCTAAGCTCCGGCCTCCGGTTCCGCTGCCGGATCCGGATCCGGTCGACTCAAGGTTTTTGAACTATTGAAAATTAGTAGCGAGTCTTTTGGCAATACATTTTTCAACTAAAAAAATATTTCTTGAAATAGGTAAGTTCTATAAGCAAGAATCCGGCCTCGATTCTGAACTCCGGATTGCCTGCCCGGATCAGGATCCTCAAAAGGTTCCTGCACGTATTTGAAAATTGTGTCAGCACAATCTTCTTTCAATAATTTTTTCACTAAAAAAACATTTCTTAAAAAAAATTCATACCCAGGACCCGGCTCCGGGTTCGGCTCCGGGTTCGGCTCCGGGTTCGGCTTCGGGTTCGGCTCACGGCTCCGGATCCGGTATGCCCGACTAAGCGCTTTGCTGTACTACATCGAAAAATTGTTCAACAATCGGCGTCTTCTGGAGAAGAAAATTGTGTAGCCTAAAAAGAAATTTTTTTCAAAAGAATTTAATACCCCAGGATCCGGCTCCGCTCCGGCTCCGACTCCGGCTCCGACAAGCACAGCTCGCAGTTCGGGCTTCGTATCTGACTAAGGGTTTCTGGCACTATTTGAAAATTGTTCAGCACTTCTTCTATCAAAATTTTTCATAAAAAAAATTATGTTTTCAAAAAAAATCAACTGACTCCGGCTCGGCTCCGGCTCCGGCTCCTGGCCCGATCCGACTTCAAATACGGATTCGATTAAGGATTCTGCACTATTTGAAAATTGTTCAGCAAGTCTTCTGGAATAATTATTCATCTAAGAAAGATTATCTCTTGAAAAATACTCGAAAGGATAAGGCTCCGATCTGGATCCGGATCCGGACCGACTAAGGTTTCCTGCCACTATTTGAAAATTTGTTCAGCATGTGCGTCTTCTGGCATTAATTTTTTTACCTACACTTAAAAAAATTATTTTTTCAAAAAAAATTCAATATCCAGCTCCCGGCTCTGACGTCCAAGCTACCGGCTAAATACTGCCAGCTCTCGATGGACTCACTTTCGATTGACTAAGGTATTGTCTGGAACTATTTTGGAAAATTTGTTCAGTACGTTCTTCTGCTTTTCAATTGTGTTACTCCTAAAATATATTTTTTTTAAAAATTGCATCTCCATTTTGTTAAACTTTCACGATGAACTGGAACTCAAATCCTAGTAATGGTTTGCTGAACTATATGACAAAATTGGTTCAGCACGTCTTCGTATCAATAAGAATTTTCACTGCTAAAAAAATATTTTTAGAAAAAATCCTACTCTGGCTCCGACTTAAAAAATCTATTGAATCCGGCTCCGGCTCGGCTGCCGGCTCCGGCTCCGGCTCCCGGCTCGGCTCCGGCTCCGGCTCCGGCTGCCGACTCCAAATCCGGACCGATCAAGCGATTCTTGCACTATATGAAGTCACTTCTGTGTTTTATTTTTGACTTCTTTCCGTTTTTCATCCTAAGAAAATTTATTTCTTGAAAAATTTATACCAGGATCCGTCTCCGAATCCGGATCAGACTCCGGATCCGAGACCTGACTAAGGTTTATGCACTATTTGAAATTGTTCAACAATCAGTGCGTCTGCTGGCAATTAATTTTTTAACTAACTAAAAAATTATTTTTTGAAAAACAATATTCATACATCAGGTTCCGGAATTCATATCCTGGATCCGGCTCCGATCTGACTAAGGTTTCTGCACTATTTGCAAATTATTGTTCAGTACATTCTGGCAATAAATTTTTCATCTAAAAAAAAATTATTAAATTCTTCTGAAAAAAAATTTATACTATTGCGCCGGCTCTGACCTCTAGCTCCGACTTCGACTCCGGCTCCGCCTCCGATCCAGTTCCGACTAAGGATTCTGCACCATTTGATTGAAACTTGTTCAAGCACGTCTTCTGGCAACAAACTTTTCATTTAAAAAATTTTTCTCAAAAAATTTATTACCAGAATCCGGCTACGAATCCGGCTCGACCGGACATCCGCTTCCGACTCCAGATCCGGATCAAACTAAGGTTCTGCACTATTTGAAAATTGTTCAGCACTTCTTCTGCAATACTAATTGTTTGCACACTATAAAAAAGTATCTTTCGAGAAACACAATACAAACTTACGGCAACGCGGCTCTGACATTCGGCTCCCACTAATGACTCCGGCTCGCGACTCCGGCCTTCCGGATCCGATCGACGATTCCTGCAACTATTTTGAGAAATTGTGTCCAGCTCGTCTTCTCGGCATTAATTTTTCACCTAAAAAAAATATTTTTTGAGAAAATTCAGTACCGAGGCCCGGCTCCCGGCTCAGCTCCGGGTAAACGGCTCGGTCCGACTTCTCCTTCGCTCCGATCTGATATAGGTTTCTGTTACTATTTGAAGAATTGTTTCGTCTACGGTTTCTGGCTTAAATTTTTCATCCTAAAATATTTTTTAGAAAAAGAATCATACCCCAGGATCATCTCCCCGGTCCGGCTCCGGGCTCCGGCTCCGGCTGCGGTCCGGCTCCGGCTTTCCGCTCCGAACTTCGGCTTTAGCTATGGGACTCCGCAAGAAGGGTATTCTGCACTATTGAAAATTTGTTTCAGATCATATCAAGATCTTCTAAAAAAAATTAGTTTCTTCGAAAAAAAATCATACTCCGCTCCGGCTCCGCGGCTCCGAACTTCGATTCCGGCTCTGACTTCGGATCCGGTACCGGATCTGACTAAGGTTTCTTGACTATTTGAACATTGTTCAGCACATCTTTCTGCCAATCAAATTATTCATCTCTATATAAAATTTAATTTACAATGAAAAAAAATAGCGAGCTAATCACAGGCTAAGGGCTAGCGGCTTCGGCTCAGGCTCCGGCTCCGGCTCGGCTTTTCCGGCTCCGGCTCCAGCTGGCGGCCTCCGGATGCGGCTCGCCATTTATTTACGACTGAGTAAGAATCGAGAATGAGCTAGAGGGTTGTATTTGATGGAAGAAAAAAACATATGGATAATCGTGAAAAAAAAATTAGATTTTCTATAATTATGATAAATAAAACATTTTTTTGATCCTGCAACTGGAATTTGGCAATTCTTGACTGGACAATTGAAATTTTTTTAACTTCGGACAGATACCTCTCTAAATAAATTCTGTATCTTAAACTTTTAAGAATTTTATACTAACTATCATTGTTACACATGATGTTAGGAGGAATGTTGTAGCAATTTAGTTTAATAAAAAAAATGTGAATTCATTTTCTTCTGCTTTCAAAAAGTAGGGGGTCTAGTTATGAAGTCTCCCCTTAAGTATGAGCCCTCCGCAGCCAAAATCCATCCTAGAGATTCACCTATTTTAAATTCATTCATCACTCTATACATATAATACTTATTAACTAGCCAAGGAGACGTACACATCCTGCCTATCCATCTATTATATAATAAATCAATTCATTTTGGGTTTCTATAATTCTTATACTAAAGACCTTCACCTATCAACATACATACTTTTAATTCCATTGAGAAGCCTACCAAAACACATATATCATTAAACACTTGCTACAAAGTTTCCAATATTAATCCGGCCTCCATTAAACCTAATAAAGTTTCTCTTCTTTGCTCTCATTTCCTCACTTATTTCTCTCAATGTAAAAATTTGATCTACAGTGTCCTTCCTTCCACTTTGTAAATGTCACCACTATTCCTCAACAGTCAATCCCTGATCACTCGGACGCAACTAATTTTACGCCCAAAATACAGCATACATTTCACACACTTATTAACTAACCTTTTTCTTGTAGTTTCTACGTTCCCGCTTTCACTTTAACCCTTATACAATGATACTATTACTCTCTCCTCTTCTACGGAACTATAACCCGTCCACAACTCTTTGTTAACATCAAACTCCATATCCAGCTTCAATTCACATCATAACCTCCATTTCATGAATCCATTTCACAGTAATTCTATCTATATCTGCAGATTTACGACCCCCCAATTTTCCACACCCTACCTATTACCTCACCAAAATACCTCCTTCTCTTACACCATACCAGCCAACCACACTCACCAACAGCACAACACACACACAACACACACACATACACACACACACACAGTGAGAATGCTTACACACACACACACCCAACACACCACACACGACACTAAACAAATTGACACTATATGCATATTCATCTACTGCCAAAGTTTTGAAAATTTTCGAATGCTTTTCAGTGAAGATCCTCTTACTCATGTGTTCTAATTTCGTACTCTTCCAGAAGAGCTTCAATTCGCCCCTGTAGGTCCCATTCTGACCTCCTAAAAAACTGTTATGGTTAATCTCCCCTGTTCCTATTTACGCCACCTTTAGCCTTCTTCTTCCGCCTCCCTCTATAATTATCCATACGCATCTTCTCGAAACTCAATGATGTGGGCTTTTAGTATATTCAACCACGCATCTTTTAACACTTGGAGTTGAGGTTCAAACAAATTTTCCAACTCGACCTACTGAAAGATTATCCGACTCCGACTCGACTCCGACTCCATCTTTTCAAAATTAGCCAGACTGCCGGACGTCCACTTTCTTTCAAATGTACCAGACCTACCGAATCCGTACTCACGTCGCGACTCCCAACTGCCAAACCAGCTAGCTTGGCTCACTTAGCAGACTCGCATACTTCTCTTGCGCTACTAATAAAACGTTTTGTTTTTCCTTTGCGTCCATATTTGTTCAGTTTAATCCTTTTCACCAAAGCTCAACTGACTTATTTGCAAGGGCACTCACATACTTTTTTTTTATAATCCCTGTTTCATGTTAACTTCCCACCCTAATTCTTCCCACTTCCTTCTCTATCACCCATCCAAAAAAATAAATCTACATAAAAAACATAATGGTAATGAAGATATTCTTCCATCCCCATCCGCCGACACTGTTCTAGACCATACATCACATACTTTAACAGTCTACTTCTCTTCACACTTATTTTCTCGCCCCAGTAAATAATAGTAATACTCATTGTTATGGACTCTCACTGGAATGTTCGTGGTCAACACTTACACCTTTCGAAAATAATAAATGCCCCATTTGTTAAGGGACTTTTACCGGACACACCATCCAGGAAATAATGGAAATACCTCATTTGCTATGTGTCGCGTGACATTTCTCCTCCAAAAAATTGAAATAATACTTCATTTATTACGGTAATCTCACAGACTTTCACTCGTGGAAAACTCGCGACACTCGTGGAGTACCACGGGACACTCGTGAGACACTCGTGGGAAACTTATCCGTCTTCAGAATATGAGCGAAACTATTATCACCTATAAACTCACGTTACATCTCCGTTGAAAACTATGCTCTATCATTTTTACTCTATAACGTAACCTTCCTAAACGTTCATGCCATCATTAATTAATAACATAACAGGAAATGCTAACCTTTCTAACTCTAAATTTAAAGTATCATAAATTATTTAAATCGATTTAAAAGTACGTATCATAAATTATTTTAATCGACTTAAAAAATAAATAAAAGAAAACGACTTGGAGGGGGGAAACTATTAAATTATTTTTTGTCAACTTAATTTCCTTTTATGTATTCTTCTGAAATACATTTAATTACCACTTTACAATGCGGAATTTATGAGTACACTATAAAAAGAAAAATACAAATTAGAAATAATTATAACAAATAAAATTACAATTATCAATTATACATACACACACAGGCGCCACACCTAGCACACACCTAACACACACCGCGCATAATTATATATATATTATATATATATATAATCTATAATAATATATATATATATATATAATATATATATATATATATATATATATATATATATATATATATATATATATATATATATATATATATATATTTAGTTATTAGTGACCCTAGAATGGAAAAACCTTCAAGGGAGTACGCGTGAGCCACATAGGGTTGGGCAGTATCAAAAGAGGCTACATGTCCCGAAACAAGTTTGCATTTAAAGGTAGTGACCGGAAAGGGTGAAGAAAACGGAAAAGGAAGAGGCATTCCACTAGACTTTGACTATGGAGTTACATGACAATAATGGACATTGCGGTTTAAGTTTGAGGTCAGTGAACTGAACTTATAAAAAATGAAAATATATAGAAATGTATAGAAGAACATGTAAGGGAAGATAAGTCTTACGAGCTCTTCTTAAAAGAGAATATGTTGGATTTAGAAGAGCAGTTTCTTTCTAATAGCGAAAGTGTAAAGAAAGTGATCCAATAGTTCGAGGGTCAGAAAGAGAATGAAGTGAGAAAGTGAGAAGAGAATTGATAAGGCAATATGAACTAGATTCCATTTTCTCAAGAATAATTACATGTGTGGAACTATGCGATTCATATTTCACATTAGGGTGAGTAACACCCCTTTACAAGAAAGTGACTAGGATGGTGTAAATAAATTTTGAGGACATCTCAAAACATCCAACCTCTTAGAAACTCATATACTAATTTAAAATTATTTCAAGATATGAGAAAAGGAAATATTAGATATACAGACGTAGTTTAGAGTTTTATTTTTCCGGAGATGATGTTAATGTATGGATATTAAGTTAAAAAGGTTGATGGAGGAGGAATAAATTTTTGATGTATCAGTATTGAAAATAATAATGTCTTCTCTTTCCCGTAGTTATATCTACAAGATATATCAGATGTCGGGGGCTCCAAGCTCACTAACTGCAACTGTGTTGGACACTTTACGAAAGGAAAAGAATAATAAAATATGGAGCAATAACTGAGAAGTGATAGACAGAAGATCGCTGATAAAAAGTACGACTGGGGAGCTGGAATCGGAAGTCGCCCCGCAGCATTGCCCAGGGTGGAGCCGGGGCAGAAATATTTTGGGAAGAGACGGAGCCGGAGAGGAGAAATTTTAAAATTTTTGAGTCGGATATTCTAAAATGATAGAACCGGAGCCGGTGCCAGCAAAACTATTTACCTGCTCCGCAGAACTGCTTAAAAAGTATGAAGATAAACGGATAGAATAGAACTATACGTTCATCATTATTAATAGATTTAAATGATGAACGCGGTTGTCTACTACAGTTGCTATATAGCTGTCAGAATGGAAATCAGAAACAAAGTAACATAGAGATGGAAAAATACCACATTAAAGACTTTTAGATATCAAAATTTTTTAAAATACTATCGAGATCTTTTGAGATTCATCGAAATATCTAAGACCAAAGGACAAAGTCATAGACAAGAGAAAGAAGAGTACTCCATGCACAGCTTTGCTTTATTTGAAAAAATTTGTAATATATATATATATATTACTATATATTATATATATATTATAGATATATTTATAAAATTTATATTTTAGAAATTCAAGAAAATTAATTATGGAATATAATTTATATAATTTTATTTTAGAAATTTATGAAAAAGTATTTGTGGCCTATAAGCTGTGTATATTTTTTATCTATCATATATAATATATATAATATATAAATATATATATAATATATATATAATATATATAATATATATTATATATAATATATATATATATATATAATAGTACTCATAGACATTTTATATAAGTCGTATTACAGAGAATTTTAGAAATATTAGACTATGTCATAAAAATTTAAAAGCATTTTACATCAGATTACCGGGGAGGTGCAAGTTTCTCCAATTTTAGCGATGGTCAAACACGTTCTCCTTGGTTTATGAAAAGCCGCCTTGCCGCAAGACAAATTATTGCGAACGATTTCTTCGACCCGAACAGAAGTTTCGACTGAAACCTGAAAAAAAAACAAAAACGAAAGAAAACTAACTTTCGTTAATGTAATTATTATTATTATTATTATTATTATTATTATTATTATTATTATTCATATATATATATTATTCATATATATGTTATATATATATATATATATATATATATATATATATATATATATATATATCTAATTATATATATATATATATATATATATATATATATAATATAATTATGTTATAGCTATTATATCTATATATATAATATATAATATATATTATATATTATATAATATATAGTATATATATAGTGGCTGATATATAAATGATATAAATACTATATAGTATTATATATATATAGGTTTAAAATTAATATCAATATTATATATGTATATAGATTATATAATATATATATTATATATATGTAAGTATACATAATATATATATACGTGTATATTATATATATACTATATATATATAATTATAAATATATATATATATACATCTTATATTATATATTATATTTATTACTTAATATATACTATATATATATAATATATTATATATATTATATACTCTATATATATATATATTTATTATTATATTATTATATATGTTTTATTTACTATATATATATATATTTTATAAGTATTATATTATTATATAATATATAATACTATTTATATATTATATATTAGAGCTGCAAATTAAAAGTTTAATCAATATAATAAAATAACTAAAACGAATTAGGAGCAATTGAGGGCAGCGTCCTTTTCCGACACATAGCTTTAGCAGTTTTAATGTATATATAGTATATTATATATAATATATATATATAATAATATATATGAGTTATATATATATATATATATATATATATATAATATAGGTATATATTATTATATTGTTATATATATATATTTATATATATATTATTATATATATAATATATATATTTATATATATATATATATTGTGTAAAAACAAAGGTGAAGTAACTCCTAGCTTATTTACGTGTTTTTGTTGCATATAATATGAATATATATATATATATAGTATATACTATATATATATTATATATATAGTAATATATATATATTTATAGTATTATATATATTTAAAGTATAATAGTTAGTATATATATATAAGAAGGCAGTAATTCTTTATCTTGCCCATTATGATGTTTTTGTTTAGACTATTATTTAATATGTTATATTGATATATATATATATGTATATATCTATTATATAAATATATTTATAATATAATATATATATATATTAGACTGTACAGTCCATTGACAGCAATAGGCGAATAAATGTTTGTTAGGGGCTGGAAACTAATGAAATAATAATATATATAATAATATAATAATATATAAATAATAATAATAATAATAATAATGAATAATAATAATATATAATATATAATAATAATGAATAATAATAAGAAAGAGAGGAGGAGAGAGAGAAGAGAGAGAGAAGAGAGAAAGAGAGAGAGGAGAGAGGAGAAAGAGAGGAGAGAGAGAGAGAGAGAGAGAGAGAGAGAGAGAGAGAGAGAGACTGCATATAACATTACGGAAGTCTTCAAAGTTTTCGTGTGGTTTCTCTCTAGACCTTTTTTTTTAACTTTCAATATATATTAAATATAATGAAAAAAATAGCAATTAAAAAATAATAAGTCACAGATATGTATATTTGTGAAATTAAATTTTTTTAAAAGAAAATAGAATACTTCCCAATCCATAGCGAATGAAAAAAGAAATTTAAGGTCCATTAAATTAAGTCATTAAATAGGTGTAAGCTTTTGTGAAGGTTTTTTTTTTTTTTTATCAGATAAGACAACCACGCTCACGGCAGTAGCCTATAGAAGGGGTGTAACTTATATTAAAGTCCTGAGGAAGCACAAGCAACTCGTCTACCTTGTAATGCTTATTGTGATAATTCCCTTGCATTATAAAAGAGTGAGAGCTCTTCAAGATCGGGCTTATTTCTCGGTATTTCATTCGTGTTAAATTTCCACATGGTGAGTTTGGTATTGGTGCGCTAAAGTGCAGTAAAGAATAATGTATTTTACTTAGATGAAAGTTCTTTCCTCTCTTTATTATAGCCAAAAATTTCAAATGTCTAAATTTATTAAACAGTTAATTTAGTTATTTGTAAGAATTTAACTATATATCCGTTTATTTGCTGATAAAATTTTTAAGGAAAAAATAAATCGTAGGCCTGAGCCTCAGTCTCTCTTATGACTCTACGCACAACAAACCACACACAACACCACACACACACACACCACACACACACACCAATATATACTATATATAATATATATATATAATATAACTATTATATATATATTATATATTATATATATTTATATATTTATATACTATATATATATATATATATATTATATATCATATACTATATATAATATATATTATATATATATATAAATATATATATTATATATATAGTAATATTATAGTTATATATATATATATATATATATATATTGGGCTAAATGAATTATATTTGAAAATTCAGTATTACAAAGAAAGTTTTTAGTTTTAAGGGTAACATAGGTCGATAAATTTAAAATGTTAATAACATTAATTCCGAAAGAGCTCGTCTCTCTCTCTCTTCCTCTCTCTCTCTCTCTCTTTCTCTCTCTCGTCTTTCTCCTCTCGTCTTTCTCTACTTGAGGAACGATATAGAATTATTCTGAGACTTTTGAACTATAGATTCACACGCCTACACATAGTCACCTCCTCCCCCCTACCCCCTCCCCTCCCAGACGCAAGGAGGGAAAACTGAGGAACGATAGATGTACACATAGAGCAAAATGAAATGATAAAAAATTTCAATATGAATTGGAATGCATAAGGTAAAGGCCAAAACCACACACTGGCGAGTTTATTACTTCAACAAAAAGTGAAAAAATGGTGAAAAGGTAATATACTGTATATATATATATATATATATATATATATTATAGTATAAGTATATATATATATATATAATGAGAATAATAATATATCATATATATATAACTACGTATTATATATATATATAATAAGGTATATACTACATATAGTATATACATTATAGTATATCAAAGTCACCCCATGAAACTTTTGCACTTTATCGAGGGGTAAGGGAGCTTCTTTAGAGGATTTGACTCTGGGGATCTGACCACGATTCGTTATCCGAAATCACATACGCTACGCATTCGTATTTATAGCATTCTTTGCAACTTTCTCATTCTGCTTTATTTGGTGTGAAGTTTTGATTCACAGAAATAGCTTTTCTTTTGTTAGGTACTTTACCTATTCATTTTTTTTTTTTTTTTTTTTTTTTGCACTCTTTTATAGTATGTTAGGTTTCAAATTTCAGCTCCTCTAAGGTAAAAAAAGCTCTTTACCTAAGCGTTTTGGATTTAATCAATTCTGTTTCAAGTGTTATTTCTTAAGGCTGATGCTATAATCGCACATCAAGTGAAAAAGGTGCCAACTTTTTGGTTTGAATCAGAATGTTTACAAGTTTTCTTTATTCAAACTTAAATGTATCGTAATTCATTACGATATTATATCAATTTAATTATATGTGATTTTTGTGAATAATCGTAATCCAAAGGAAAATTGCAACTTTTAAGTTTGTATCAGAACATTTTTGCTCGTGTCATGAAGTCGAAACCGTAAGTGACTATTTTCGTTAAATATTTGCCATACACGTAGAGAATATCAAAAACACGTTTCCTCCCGTTGCTCTGGGTTTGGGTAGGATTCGAATGGTCGTAGAGAGTGTAGGGTTAGTATACCATAATGGTCTCTAAAAACACCTTGTGAAATAAACAATATATCGTAAAAAAAAAAATGAAAATATTTAATGGTAAGATAAATAACAAATAAACATTATTATAAAAAATATAAAAATGCAAATTAAAAAAAAAAAATGCAAGGATAAAACTTTAAGAACCATACAGATAACAAAAAAAAATAATGGGGTGAGGATGAATACATTGGTAGATAGTAATGATATTGGTATTTTGTAAGCCGAAAATTGTTCAAAATTAAAAACAAACCTAGCATTATACCGGCTCAAAACAAGACTAGCTTAACTTAACTTAATTCATCCTAATCTAATAGGATTCTTTTTATTCCATTTAAGTCAGTTTCATTATACCGAACATTAAAAGGAACTCTAGATTATTATATTTTTCCTTTTTATTTATGCAAGCAAAAACAGACTGACGTCTGCAGAACCTGCAGTTATTACGTTGTTTAATGTCACTTCCATCTGAACAAGACGATAGTTTGAAATAGGATTCTTTAATTTTTTTTTTCTCGCAAGGAGAGCTTAACAGCAGTAAAAAAAATTTGAAGAGCGCTTGCGATGTAGCAATGATAAAATGAAAATGGTTAGAATAATTTAACTAATTTTTAAGTTTTTGTGCAAGGGAGAGATGGAGGGGGGGGTATCAAATAAAGAACGAATAGCATTTAAAAGGAATTTTACTTGTGTATATAAAAAAATCAAAGTATTTTTTACTTTCTTTCAAACTTTTCGAGGAGTAAGAAAACTTGGAGCGTGATTTAAGTGGCCCGTAGAGGATTATTCAGGATTAATGGAGCAAATTGTGGTCCCTAAAGACATTCCGACAAAAGAAAGATGCGAAAACAGAATTAAGAATATGTGATTCTGTTTCATGAAACGAATCAATTGTTAGTAAAATTTTAAGTTACAGATAGATAATAATAATAATAATAATAATAATAATAATAATAATAATAATAATAATAATAATAATAATAATAATATCTGCACTGCAGACAGAGCTAATGAAAGTTAAACAAAGCTGTTAAAATAAAAATACATTGGTTTAAAAAGCTGTCCCACTCTTTAGCCAGGGAAATATACAGAAAAGAATTACTTTAAATTAATTTTTTAATCTTGGAGTTTTCTCTTTCATTCTCTTTATATAATTTGTACAAATATCTTTAAAAACCTCAAAATAAATGTCTACGCTTGGTTAACATCTTCAAAAAGCAGACCGATTTCGTTGATACCAAATTCTTATCGCCTTATTGCATTCTTCTTCGATGTGCACAAGACATTAAATATAGTATTTAGCCTTTTTTTTCTTTTCTTTTTTTTTTTGTTCCCTTCACTTATTCCTTATTAAAATGGAACAATATTTCATAAATCTCTCTCGTTAGAAAGAAAGAAAGAAAGCTCGACTTTTTAAAATTTATTTCGCTTTCATTCATCCATCCTTATATAAAATAGCAATAAAGGAATTTCGCATCACTGACGTAGTCATTAACTCTCTCTCTCTCTCTCTCTCTCTCTCTCTC
Organism: Trachelipus rathkii; assembly: GCA_015478945.1. Taxonomy (NCBI): domain Eukaryota; kingdom Metazoa; phylum Arthropoda; class Malacostraca; order Isopoda; family Trachelipodidae; genus Trachelipus; species Trachelipus rathkii. The sequence continues at coordinate 37,468 of JABUQX010011646.1, read as the reverse complement.
TCTCTCTCTCTATATATATATATATATATATATATATATATATATATATATATATATATATATATATATATATATATATATATATATATATATATATATATATATATATATATATATATATATATATATATATATATATATATATATATATATATACAGAGGGAGTACGTGCTCGACCGTTATACTGCGGGAAATTCATCAAACAGATGGAGTTCCTCAAATCTCTCGCCTTACCCCCCCCCCCATCCACAAGGATGTTGCTTGGTTTCTGCGACGACTTTTGCACCGTCGCCTCGTCCGGAGGAACCCTCCTGCGGACCTATCAGGACTCTTTACATTTCTCACTCTTTGTTTCTCCTTTTTTCTCATTCTGAGGCATCCTTTCCGGCACATGCCTCAGCTCTTCTTCTAAAAGCCGGAGACATAGAGAGCAACCCGGGACCAGGAGCTTGGACGTGTCCAATCTGCAGTAAGCTGCAAGACGAAACTCTATCCGATGTAGTCAATGCGAGCAGAGGTTACATAAACACTGCTCATCCTTCACAACTTTCCCTACTTCACAACATAACTGGATCTGCCAAGTCTGTACACAACTTTCAATAATATATAATCAACAACACTACCACTAACAAACCAAAACACAGGATAAACATTCTACAAATCAGCACAACAAAAGCAAAGAAATTGAAATTTTCCTGAGACTCCACAATATACACATAGCAATGTTTCAAGAAGCACACATGCCCGAAAATCTCCCAAACTAAAAGTTTTACGGATATAACATATTGAAAGTATAAGGTTGAAGGTTGAATTTATTAGAATATAATCCAAATTGAAACATAAGGTGCAGGTTAAAATTGTATTTTGTGCTGTAGAAGTTGCAATCAGTGAACTTGTATGAAGTGATTGAAGTTACTCACAGTCACAATTCACAGCTATGTCAGTTCAAAATTTTCTGACTCTAACTCTACTATCTTGAAAATTACCGACTCCGACTCCCTTCTCTTCAAAATTACCTACTCCTCGACTCCGCGACTCCGACTCCGACCTCACAATTAACCCTGGTGGAGCCTATAGGTTTTTCTCTCATAACCTCTCACTGACATTCTTCAATATTTTCTAGCAGTTGAAATGTTGCATAACTCCCTTTATATTATTGCTATTACAACAACCAATGATTCACTTCTAATCTCTTTAGTCGCATGCAACCCTCATCTCTGAGAAGCTCATGTGGCGCTTGTCTTTCAACACATTCTCATCCTTTCTCTTTCCGGCTCTATGATACTAGACGTATCGGCTATGCTACTTCTCTACTCATTAAGTCTGGAACACAACACACTATTTCATTAATTTAGTCTTAAATTCAGTTTCTTTCAACTCCTGTGAATTTCTATGATCCTCTCTCCTTTTTTCATATATATATATATATATATATATATATATATATATATATATATATATATATATATATATATATATATATATATATTTATATATATATATATATATATATATATATATATATATATATATATATATATATATATATATATATATATATATATATATATATATATATATATATATATATATATATAATAATATAAATATATATATATATATATATATATATATATATATATATATATATATATATATATATTCTCACATTTTTTTATATATTATATATATATATATATATATAATATATATATATATATATATATAACATGATGACTTAACAAATGAAGCTCAACCATGACTAAAAATCAAATAACGTCACCACGGATAAAATCTCTCTCAAATGACGACTAAAAGGAAAAAATATATTTCGTAAGATAGACAGAAGGTAATAGACGATGACCACTCTAATGTCCTATCTTCACAGTTCATACAATACTTTTGCTAAAATGTTGCACCCTTTTTATCGCAAGAGTCCTTGAAGGAAATCGTAGTTAGTACTGAGAAGCTCTAAAATGTTTAACAGAGTCCGTTGAGAAGTAAAAGTTTAATTCTGAAAAATTGAGAGTTTAGAAACTCTTATCAATTTACAAAACCTTAACTGGTTCCACTTCAGAAGAAACTTTCTTAATTTTCTCTCCTTAATAGCTTCCAATCTCTTCTTCAAGCTAACATTTACAAACAAAAACATTAATCCATTATGATCAGAATTTATCTCCCTCTTTTCATATTTTTTGTAATGTTAGGAAAAAGCAAACAATATTTGATTCTTTGAATGAACTTTGAGGTTAACGTATTATTTTTGGAATAGAAAATACATCAGAAGAAGATCTGCTTTCTCATATACATTTTACTCACCTCTTCAAGACTCGGAAAAAAAAAGAGTTGTAAATAAGCAGAAAGTAAGAAAGTTTAAATATATTGAAAAATAAAGAAGTGAAAGAGGAAAGAAAAGAGCCAATGACGGTGCCACACTTTACGCTTTATCTTCTCTTCTCAAGGTTGGA